>VZSV01000043.1:2268791-2300080 GCA_013398735.1 Nothocercus julius
CGGCGCGGTCCGCCCAGGTGCTCGTGCGCTCGGGCGGCGGGGAGAGCGGCGGTGAGTGCGGGGCCTCGGCCCCCTGCGGAGAACGGGGGAGCGAGCAGGGGGCCGGCTCGGAAAACGGTCGCTGCAAGCAGGGGGCTGAGTCCGCGCCCTCCTGCCGGTACTTCCGAGTCTCGCCTTCCTGCGCGCAAAGTCTGTGCGTTTGGGAGAACTGAGGAATTCTTGCTGGCGGAGAATTGCAAGCGTCGCCATTGGAAATGTCGCTGAGAAAGTGGCCCAAGTCCCTAAGAAAGCAGTGAAACGGATTTGCTCTGCGAGAGCGGTCGAGGGGCACAAACCCAGAGTCCTTGGTGTGTGCTCTGCTCATGCAAACAGCAACTCTGGAAGCAGAAACTTAATAAGGATTTATTTTTTTCTCTCATTATTGCAGATGTTTCTAAAATATAAATACCTGAACCACGCTCATACCTTTAAAGGTCTGCTTATTAATACTTACTTAAGGTCTGCTTACTGGTACTGTTTGCAGTACTGCTGAATTTTCGTCCACCTGCATCACACAGTCCATCAGCACCGCTCTTAAAATAACTGTTTTTAGAATATACCTTAAAGGCGTTTTCAGAAAAGAGAAGATGCAGCACATGCAGATACTGTTCCCAGCTGACTGACTGTGTCAGAGAATCAAACAAAGTATAACTGAAGTTGTCTCCTATCACTAAGGTATTGCCGAAATCCTAATGAACCGACCCCATGCAAGAAATTCATTGGGAAAAGTATTTGTAAATGAAGTGAGTATAGCCCCTGGCCTCTAAACATGTTTGGAATCATGATCGATAACTAAATGTGATGAGAATAGGTGTGATCATCAATAATTTGTGGGAAATGTTGAGATTTTTGCTAAAAGTCAGTGTAGATTACATCAGGAGCAAGGCGTTGTAGCCTGAAAAAAAAAAGGGAATTGTGTTATGTGTACACTGCAGTAATGTAAACATGAAGACTGAACAGAGATACTGGAACTAGATTTAAATTAGCTGACTCAGACGCAAGTTTTACTTCACGTGAATAATTATGACAAAAACATGGTCAGTGCCAGGCCTTAGCAGATGATCTGCTCCAGGTCAGGCCGTTCCAGAGCAAGTCTGGCTCAAGGCCAGACTGGAGAAAGGACAGTTTCAGGTACAGCAAAAGTTCATCTTTGAATGCAGGGAAAGAGATGGCGAAACCTGTCATTCTGAAACAGTTATGGACAGATCCTGCAGCTCTATATAATGATTTCTCTATATGTAGTATAGGGAACATACTATCATATATTTGATAATTTAGGTATGTACATTTACATGCGCCAAATTTTTCTTCTCTTTGTATTTCCTCCCTCATAGCTGTTCAGTGCTCTGGAACATCTCCGCTTCGATGAGAAGGTTCGTGTGGTGGTGTTCAAAAGTGAAGTTAAAGGTGTATTTTGTGCTGGTATGTAATAAAAGCTCTGCAAGTGCTATTAAAAGATGGATGACTCTCCAAGCTGGGGCCTGCCTGTGCAGAGCAGCCTGTATTTTTCCATACATAAGAAGAAAAACAGGGTCTGGATTTTGTGTAAAAAATAGTAAACGTATCGCTTGCTCTTTGGCCTGTTGGCTCTCTGATTCAAAACTAAGGACGGGTGGTACAGTGAACCACACTGGCTGAAGTCTAAGCCTTCCTGTGCTACCATTTCTTTTTGGTTTATATCCACTTTCAAGCCCAGGTGATTGATTGTTTTCTGTGAAAACAATTCAAAGAGCAGAACACAGCATCGTTGCTGCTGCTCCAGCCCAAATGCTGCTGCTCTGGAGCTTACTGTGACTTCACTTGATCAGGAAACTGTCATTTCAAGACTTGTGAAGTTGTCTGTCCTGGGGGATGGTATCAGGGAACATCACTCGGATGTTTTTCCTCTGATCCTGGATTTTAACCTTTTTCTCTCCCATTTAGGCGCAGACTTAAAGGAACGTGAAAAGATGGATGACACAGAAGTCGGGCTCTTTGTTAAAAGGCTGAGAAATCTGATGGATGAAATAGGTAAATGATTATCCCATTTTGATAATCTATTCCATGCTGTCCCTGTTGAGACATGTGTAACTGCTCAGAGAAAGGAAGGATGCTGGTCCCAGTAACCTGTCTGTTTAGGGACAGTTCCCCAAATGGCTCAGCCTTAGGCCTCATACAAAGACACATACAGAGGATTAAATACCAGGTGTCCTGCTGCTACTCCAAGGGCAAGATGCTCTTCAGCACTGTCCTTTCCAAGATGAAGAGCAGCACGCAGATATGCATATAACAAGTATTTGCAATAATAAAGCATTATCTACAAAGTTCCCTGTAATCCTTGGGAGAGACTGCTAGACAGATTGAGTAATGCTGTTTGTCTTGTTTTTAATACATCCTCAAGAGCACTAATGATAGCGTCTAAGAACATGGACTCAGATCTCTGAATCAATCTGTTACACCTAGTGGTTTTAATAACTTCCAGGGAAGGAAAGGAGTATGTATTTCTACAATTGATTTTCTTGCCCTATTTTTTTTTTTTTTTCTGTTGTCACTGGGGAGGAATGCAGAAGTCAAATCTGACAGGAATACCAGTAAGAATAGCAGTAGTAAGATTACAATATTGAGAGAATGACTGTGTCTCACAAACCACAAAAGCAGTGTTACCCGGAGAGTTTCCCCATGGTAGCAGCACAGAACTAGCACACGCTTCTGAAGCCTATTCTCAGCTCCCCTGACTGAATACTTAAAAATATGTTATTGTGTACACAATTGACAGATACCTCAGTTTGCTCAACTATGAAATCACAGTAATATTTGCCAAGCTCAGGAGCCCTGGATAATATTTAGAAAAGCACTTGAAGAACTAACCTTTGTACCAGTGAATAGGGATAGTACCTTTGCTTTGACTGTTTAATTGTAACTGCTGGACACGCACATCATAAATGTGCAAGGAGACAATTCATTCTGCTTTGAATTACGGTATTCTAGAAAAGGGTACTTGCACGTTACTTTCAGAGAAGGAAAGTGCAAAAAATACTCAGTTTTTACCACTTAGAGACAATCAGAATGTTTGTGGTAATCATACAAAAGAAAAGGAAATCTTAACCAGTTTTGAAATGCCTGAGAAATTAAATGCTTGAGAAAGCTGTTTCAGGAACCCTACTTGATAACCTGTATTATTTTCTGTAGCTGCACTGCCTGTACCTACGATTGCTGCAATAGATGGCTATGCTTTGGGTGGTGGACTGGAACTAGCGTTGGCTTGTGACCTTCGAGTAGCAGGTTTGTGTGTTGCTTAATGTAGGATTCTCCTTGCAAGTTTTATTTAAAAGATAGTCACCAGTTATGTCTGTGCTAATAGAATCTGGTTGACTAATAGAGGAAATAAAACAGTTCAGGAAATGACTAGGCATTTGTCCACAAATTGTGCCATTTAGTTACTATTACTAAAATTACTAAGAGCAATTTCCATGCTTAAAAAGTAAACCCTATGTTTAGGCAAGATTAGAATTCCTTCAGAAAACTATTGGTGAGGTTAAATAGTTATTATCATGTAATATGGGGCCAGCATTCTGGCTTGATGTAACTTTTACTACTTAAAATCAGTTTTGTCCACAAGTCTTACTTCTTCTAATGCCTTTTTTTTTCCATCCATAACATCTGCTATGGGCCCAAGTTTCATTTTTCTTGATAAAATTGCCACCTTATGGGTAAGCAGCCAGACTGAGGTCCCTCACCTGACTCGAGATGGAAGTCGATTAAGCACTGCAATATTCAAATTTTCAAGCTACCTGGGGAAATGTAGTTCCACTACAGCATGGACAGGTTGTAGTTGTACAGCTTCTTTCTATCATGAAAAATAGTTTCACCTCCCCATCCCACCCCCCCACCCCGGTTTCTTTTTTTAATAGCTTCATCAGCTAAAATGGGCCTTATTGAAACTACTAGAGGACTTCTTCCTGGAGCAGGTAATCTTGTTTCATTAATATTCACTCTTTCTCTTTTAGCTAAACAGTAAATATTTGCTATGAGAGCACTGGAAGGGTGTTGGGTTTGGTTTTGAGTGTAAATTAGAAACAACATGTTGTAGTGACCGAGAACTATGAATCCGGTATTTTGTTTCAAGCTCTATCTCTGCCTTGGTATGAATTCAGGAAAGTCACTTTATTTCCCATTCATGAAAATACTCACAAGGATGCTGAAGACTTTCAGATGCTCTGCAAAATATCCTCAGCTGATATCCTCAGCTAGGAATACATGATCCTATATTTTTGTTATATGAGGAAACAAAATATGATTACTTTTTCGCATTTCCCAGAGATTGAAAATGGTGTTTTGGCCTTGTCTTAAGGTGGAACCCAGCGTTTGCCCAGATGTATTGGAGTAGCTCTTGCAAAAGAACTCATTTTCACGGGTAGACAGATTGATGGACAACAGGCCTTCTCAATGGGATTAGTAAATCACACAGTGCCACAGAATGATGAGGGTGATGCCGCTTACCAGAAAGCGTTAACTTTGGCTGAAGAAATCCTTCCTCAGGTCAGTGTACTATTCCCATGGTCAATGAAGGTGTGGCTGCTTTCCTTAAGAGAAAAGAAAGAATTAACTCTGAAATACTTTTCTATAAATTTTTAAAATTTTAGTTTCTGTCATATAAGCCTCTTAACCCCCTGTTCTTTTTGTGAATGCAGTTTCTGTAGGAACAAGTGTTGAAATCAACCTGCATAACCCCGAGGATAGTTTCACCCTGTAATTCTGGTTATGTAGACCTGCAAGCCAAATATTGGACCTTACATTGTGTATGTCTTACTACACATAAATAGACTGTAAATAATCCCCATTCATATTTAAAGTGCTTGCTAACTGCAATTCATACAGGCTGAAGGGTCTTTGGGAGGTACGGTAATGTTGTAACAATTGCATTATTGTAAACTTATATGGCTTTGATTTTTTTTTTTAATAAAGGCTCCAATTGCTGTGAAAATGGGAAAACTGGCAATAAACAGAGGAATAGAGGTAACAAAAATAGATACATTAAATGAAGCAGCTATGTTCCTGCTAAAATTACTATGGTAAAAATGTTTAGAATGCACAAATTATAATACTTGTTTAAACAAAGCATTTAAAACCTTGTCAAGGTTTTTAAATATTGACCTTGAAGACAAAACTAACATGGCAGGACTTTGTTCTGCAGATGTTAGTACTGAATTCTAATACAGGAATGAATGTCAGTATCGGTCACTGCAAGTGAATTTTACTGCTTTGAGAGTTACAAACATCAGAGAATCAGATTCCTTCTCACTCCTCCCCAGGTTGACATCGCATCAGGGATGGCCATTGAGGGGATGTGTTATGCCCAGGTAAGTTACCTTCAGAACACATCCCTAGCGGGAGCAATGTTTTCTCAGTGGATGGGATTTCACAGCATGATCTTGCAATTCCTCCTCTCTAAGGGAGGCCTAACAGGTTAAACCAAGGCACGCTTTGCTGCAGTTGCCAATGTCTATTTCAGAGTATTAACTGTTTTCTCACAAATAGCCTTTTTCAGCTTTCCTGAGGCTAAAGTCCTTCTTAAATACTCTTCTACCTAGAGTGTATTCTTACAGTTTCAGCAATACATTAACCAATGAGCTTTACAAACGGTTTAGTATTAATGGATTAAAAAAATGGGTTTGTGTTATATAATTCTTTTGGACAAGTTTCGAGAGCGCACACCTTTCTCAACTCACAGAACAAGTTAATTGCTTTGCCCTTTAGTGCATTTTAAGCTGACACATCACTAAACTTATTGCAAATGCTTTCCTTATATGGTTCTCTGGCGTAGTGTCTTTTGTCTTAATGTGTTACTTGTGATTTACATTTCTCTCTTTGTTTTCGTACTTGCAAAATGCAGGAGAATTTACCACTGAGAGAAAAAAATCTCTGCAAAGACTCTAATACCCTTACTGCAAAATTAACCAGTACTTAAAACCATATCAGATTTGTCAATGAAAACAAATTTCTGTTTTTCTTTAAAATGCAGAATATTCCCACAAGAGACCGTCAAGAAGGAATGGCTGCCTTCAGGGAGAAAAGACCACCTCGATTCATTGGCAAATAATGCCTCCTGGCTTCCCCTTGATTTTTTTAAAGGTACCTTGGGAGAAAAGAGGAACCACTGATTTCTTGGGATTATTTTTATAACTGCATCTATACTTAAATTTTTGCCATGGACTGCATTTCTGACTACTCCACTAGATCTTTTATTGTTGGAATTATTCCCAAATAAAAAGATTGAACTTTGTAAAGCTTATCTTTTTAAAAGAGGGTACAAATCTTTTCTTTCCTTGTTGTTCTGAATCCAGAATAAATTGACAATAAGGAAATCAGGCCAGCACAGAATGAACTAGTGGTCCCACAAAGGCCTTGAATCCACAGGTAGACCTGATTCATCATCTACCTTCTGTCCTAGTCCTCACACCTGCCACTTAATTCTCCTTCTGTCGTTCACTAGATGGCTGCGCAGGAACATGAGTGCAAGGCAGGGGCAGCCCAGGCTTCTGCTATCCAGAACAGTGTAACTGATGGATTATTTCCAGCCAGGCAGCAGTGGTGAATGCTGAATTACCAACAGCCGCTCCATGTTTGCTGCAAGTGAAAGAAGGTAGTTCTGTTCATAAACTTTGTAGGTAAGGTGCAGAGAGGGATCTGGATTCTAAACATCTTCATCCAGTTTCCTTCCTCAAAAAAGGCCCTGAATTTTAAGTTCCTGAAGGAGGCGCTGTCTGTCTGTGCCTTCTTCAGTGTCAGCAACAGTAGGTTTACAGGCATGGCCTTCCTAAGAGATCCTGTAGGCAACACACTATGAGATTTTCCCCATAACAGTTTATGGAGGATTACAACAGCTATATTTGTACTTGCAGTTATTCATTTAGTATGGCTTGTGACATATATAGATTCATATACATTGTACTATGGAAGACCTATGCTACCCGTATCTCAGCAGTGATTTTTCTGGGGAATGGAATCACTGGTCATTTTCCTTGATGTTACATGAATAGGGCATTTCATCTCCTTCACTTAACATGCTGCAATATCTGGCTACTGCAGTGCAAAGGGAAAGCTTTCCTCAAGAAAGTTGCTGAGATATAAGGGGGAAAAAATCCCCAAAACCTGTGTGTCATGCAGTGAGTGGTAGGTTGTGTAACACGTCCTTCACACTAGGTCAGAAGAACATTCTAGGTAAAGTGGGAATTCTCTTCCCTCACACAATTTAACCACTAAGCGACTCTACTGGGCTACAAGAATAATCTGCAAAAATTGAAGTGTGCAAAGGGAAAAAAAAAAAAAATTCATGCATAATTCACTGCGCACATCTCAGCCATGGGACAATTATAATAAACTGTTTCCCTGAGTTTGTAAGTGATTTTTAGAATGGATTATAGAGATGTGAAAAGAAACAGCCTTTAAAACAACCATGGATTTATGGCTTGGTGTTTTTTATCTATTTTTAAATTACATTGCAGCTTTTTCTTGCTACTGTGGGGAACACCAAACTTTTCAATATATGGCGTAATGGCTGCCCATAAATTATAACAACCTTACTCACAATAAGTATATTAGATTCTTAAGAATTTTTTTTTTTTTTAAGTCTTAAGCTGGATACAGAACTGAACTTTGTTCGATTGGTTGAAATCTCAACAAAATGTCAGCTAAAGGAATTATAGTTCAGACTAGTAATCTGTCAAGAATGAACAATCTTAGTTCATGATTGTGCACCATACACTGAAAGCGTCTGAAATGTGAAATATTACAACCACTGATCCTAAGGCAACTGTGTTACAGTGAAATCTGATTGCCTGAAGTAATCAGTCAGTTACTTCATGGGCAACAAAGGTTCCCCACAGGGAAAGTCTTTCAAGCAAAGGGTTGCAGCTCTTAATGCAAAACTCTTAAGTCAGCAATTGAGGCTCTCAAACAGATTCTCAAGACAGTGTTACAGTATGCTGTAATTCTTCCCTTCCTTGACATAAATTTATCACAGTAGCTAAAAGTGTTATAAAAGTTTCTGAAAGGATGACAGCCTTTAAGTAATGCCTCGGATACAAAGAACTAGACCTACACACACACATTGCATATCAGTGTCAATAGGAAAAGATGAGTCAGATTAGAAACCCACCTCATAATTTATAAAGAAATGAAGCCTTTCCAAGACAGTCTGCCCTTAGTCTGCCAGGTAATCTATCTGAGACAACAAACAGAATTAACACAAAGCAGTGGCCTTTCATCATTTACTATACACAGAGGAAAACAAAAGAGTCATTGCTCCAGTGAACTGAACTTACATGTCAGGTGTCAGCAGCTGACACCATAGACTGACAACACAGTCTCCTGCCCAGACTTGCCTGCTGTTTAAGGATGGCCTGTTTGAAGCCTGGGACACTGCGCTGGGGCAGAGCCAGCACGATGGCTGCTGCACCTCCCACCTGCACCTTTCATAGAAATACATAGCTGTGCTCACCAGCTCTGCACATTTTCAAATATTTCAATAAGCACAAAATTCTCTCTTCCCAGTGAGTGTTTCCCTTTGGGGCCTGACTAGAAGCTATTTCCTTGCTGTTTGAGGCTCCCCAGTGCTGGGCCACGCTGCACGCTCGGGCAGTGGCAGCCCTCCAACACACTAAGCACTAGAGCTAGAGAATTAATCAATTTGCAGTAAATAAACCAGCTTACCAAAAAATGTTTATGAAATATAACTGCAGTCACTTCATGTGCCGTTAAGAAAAAACACAAGAACACTAGATTACCACAATAATGCAACTACACCTAAGATACCTCAGCTGCAGATAAGGGAGGTAGCTTATGCAGTTTTTTCATTTACAAAAAGTTTCTTATGTAAAGAGCTGCAGAGTGAAAGCAGGGATATTTAAGGCCTTTGGCCTTCATAAAAACATGACAAGTGCCAATGGAGAAATACAAAATGCAGAGTTTAAAAACTGCTTCCAAGAGCATCCATGGACGGGAGTACTGTAATGGCAGATGCAAATGAAGTGTGTTATTTCAGTATATTTGCACCTTGTAGCTGTTAATGCTTTTCAGTTTAAAAGAATTCTGCTGTTTGTCCAAAGCTCATGGGAACAAAACAAGAGGGCTATGAAAAAAAATAAATAAGATTACTCGTTCTGTGCTTGCTTGTTGCAGAATTTCATGAAGTGACACCTTCACCACCTAGACTGTGTTGAACTCACTTTGTGCTGCATGCAGTGGTAGATTTTCAGTTTTAGTCAGTGCGCTTCACCAAGTTCTCCTGTTATCAGGAAAAAAACATTACTGTAAGGAGAGTTGTCATATTTATTTTAAAACTTTCTGGTACCAACTGATTTATATTCCATTAACACCAATTCTGACGGTTTGTATTTCCATTTCATGCAGTGGATACCTCCTTGCAAGAGTCCCATAGTGAACACATCTGGGAAGGGGAAAGGCTTGCACGCCTTTTTCCAAACAAGCTTCATAATTTAAAGCTTCAGCCTGTTTCACTTATTTTTGAATCAAGAAAACTGCACACAGCTAAATATGCATACAGAAATGATGCTAGCCAAGTTATACTTCAGTACAAAAAACAGTCACGCATCACTGATGAGAACACTGGGGCAGTCCATTTTGAAGTTGCTAAAATACATAAGATTAAGGATTAGAGGTGATTTATTCGAAGAATGGGAATTTGTTGAAGGGAAGGGAGAATGGGAAGAAGGGATGGAGTTGAAAATAGCAAAATATGGTCATCCTGAAAACGCCATTCCTGCCATATTACCAAACAAAAAAAAAATCCCTTTTTTAAGCTTCAGTACCAGCACATTTACAGTCTGTGAATATCAGTTAGTTGCCATGGAAATATGGACACTAACCCAATAAAGAGAAATAATGTTTGAAATAAAATCAAATTTGAACTGGTGTATAGCTTGCTTCCATCACTTGTATTTTATCAGGCATCTGTATACTGTGCAATATTTTTCATTCAACACATCATTTGAAACCCACAGGCATCAGAGAAAGAAGTTGTTACAATTAGCATCTCTATTTCACACCCCACAGAACAATGCAATTGACACAGAGTTTACACAGAACACTGGGTGATATTTTGCACTGTGATGTCTTGGAAATATAATTCACTGCACAATACTGACAGAATATTTACAGAAAACAACAAAGCAATCATTAGTCTCCTATAAATAAGGTGACCAAATACCCTGGGCCTCCTATCAAGACATGCAATCTCCCATCATGATGAGAAGAACAGGTCAGTATTTTGCTCTGATGAGCTCTCCTTTCCCTACCAGTCTTCTAAAAGCAAAAGAAAAATCTCCCACACACAACCAAAAGTAGTCAAACAAACAAATCAAAAAAAGACTTCTCATCAAGCTTAAAATTGCAAGCTTAGTTCATTGTTTTAGTATTATGTCTCATTTTAATCCTATTTCTATTGCTTTGCTCTGGTGAATTTCCCCTTTCCCTGATGCAGTGCTGATCCCAACCCTAGTAATAGAGAGGGCTGAGGAGAGCTGAACTGTCAAAAGGGTATTGCTCTAGTGATGAGGAAATCAGAAGAACAGAGCTTGCAGGCAAAGGAAAAGACATTGAAGACTCCATTTTTGTCCAGAAGGGCCACAGGATGTTTTGGTCACCTTAGTTACAAGTCTCATTGTAACTTGCATGCATGCACTTTTGTTTTCATCTGCAAGAGTGTTGAATCTCACAATCACAAACAGCTCAATTCAAACACCAAATCAGTAAACAGTTTTATAAACAGCAATCATAGGGATGAAATATCTTTACGTTCCGGAAGTCACAAAACAAGGTATTCCTAGAAGACTTATTTTTCCCCCCCAGAGGTGCATATTGATCTGTACAAGTCTCATCTCTTTGTAGCCAGCAATAATCGTACAGGGATGACCAGCTCAAGCAGTGACCACGGTTCCTTTTACAGATTGCATATACGGTTGCCATTAAAGTTGACATTCACCATAGGTTACCATACACGGTTCTGGGTACCACAATTATTGCCAAATCACTTTAATGGTGACCACTATATTACAAGTTACTCCAACTACACACACATCATAAAGGATTATTACAAATACAATACTTTACACTCTTATACCTGCAGCTTTCAGTTTGGTTTATTTTGTTGCTGTTTTCTGCATGGAGGTGGTCTTCCATGACGCATAATATGTTTTTCCAAACTATCTAAGATGGCAATTGCAATTCGCTGTACATGTGGATCAGTCTGGGCATTTTCTTTGATGTTGTATAAGTGCTGTAAACCCCCTTCTTCAATTAACATACTGCAGTATCTGGCAGCTGTAATAAGATTTAAAAAAAAAAAAAAAAAAAAAGTGAATTTGAGAAAATAACCTACTGCAACAGTGGAACAGGAGAGCTGTTTCTGTGGCTATAAATTATCTGACAGGACTGGAATTGTCTCTGTCTTACAAGTTGACCAGAATGTGCCTTGGAATATGCACAATATTCTTTCCCTCTCTCTCCCTCTTGTACATACATTTTAAGAGCATATACATACATTTTCAGAAACATGTAGTAAGGGAATCATAAGTATTATAGTATCTTTAGGTATCTAGGGAAAATATAACCTTTACTGACAGCCTCTGTATAGGACAGTTACAAAAAGGGGTATCAGATACACTGCAACATTTGTACAGCCTTCAAGAGGGAAAAGAGTTCCTTAGAAAAGTTTGCCAACTACTACTGATGCTGACCTTTAAATAACATTAAGTTGAAATGAGTGGCTTCTCCAACAATAAAACTATATACAAAAAAACTTTTTTTTTTAAAAAAAGAAAAAAAGAGAGGGGAAGAAGTCAGAATGACTGCAATGCAATCACAGAGCATTACCTCAAGATGTGCTCAATTTCATCATTCATCTCAGTGCAGCAACACTGAAGTTAACAATTTAAATGCTGACAAAATGTTTCATTAGGGATCACACACTGCAGTGCAAGCAATATTTCAGTTAAGCTAGTGCAGCAAGGTGGATGTGGTATAGCAAAATAGCAAGAAGGGAAAGAAACAAACAAAGCAAACAGCCCCATTCATTTCAGGCTCTATGCTCATCTAAAAAAAAAGGAGGACAAAATAAAATGCATCCCCCCTCCAGGATAAAAAACCTTGGTGTCAAACACGAAAAACTCTTTTCCCCTGAAATTAGTTGTCATATTATCAAATTAGTCATCATAATTTCAGAATTAAAGGTATTTACTTTCAGAGTAGGTTATTAAATTGGCTACTTTGCATTTGGTTTATCTGCAGCTTTCTCTGTGAGCTTCTGGCAGCAACTATTTTCAGAACTAATCACCAGGAATAAGGGAACCACTGTTTGGATCCCAAATCAGGAATACGTCATTCAAGTATTCTCAGTCTCCAGATTCTCCAGTTCAGTTACTCGCTGTCAACACAAACCTCTGTGGCACGTTGAAAGCTCAGAGGTTAGAGCAGATAAAATAAACACTAAAAATAAATATAACATATTTATATGTTATAAAGTGACTTGACAGGTTTGAGGCGCAATGTGGGGGTGAAGGCTTGCTTTAATTTCATCAATATAGAATTACATAATCAAAATCTGTTATCCAGAGTCCAGTCAGTACACCAACTTTTATCAGAACATTTCTACTTGAACATAGGAATAGTCCTCACAGATCTCTGGACAATGTACCCTGGGAACAAAGTCTCAGAAGAATTACAGTTATGAGCTTTAAAAACACCATGGAGTAGGAAAACTGTACTTTATACACAGTTACCTATTGCACCATGTTAATTGTTTGGTCCTGAACAGATATATCTCCACTATATATTTATATAGAAGTAATGATTTATGGGATTGTTCAGCCCTGGGATAAACAAGGATAGGGTTACTGCAATCAGGAAGATTAAACACTGGCACAGAAAACATCTTTAATACTTCAGAGGAAAACTGCTTTATATATGGTAGAAATTAATGTGAATACATGTATGTATATCAAATTCACAGAAAAGAGAAATTCACAAAGAAAAAAAATGAAGAAACATTAAATGCTTTAAGAGTTTGCTTAGTCTTACACTCAGGTATGTGCAGGGGATTTATTTCCTTCCCTAGTACTTGCACATTTCATCACATGCTCTCAAAGCATTTTACAAACAACATGGTGTTCTCATTTTGCAGATGGGGAAGACAGATTAAGAAATTGACCTTCATGTCACAGCAAGTTATTGCAGAAAGGCAATTAGAGGCCAGGATTACATAAAACTTCTGTTCTAATTATAAGAGATGGCTACCTGCTACAGTCCTTGTTCTTTAATTCAAGAAGCATTTATGGTGCTTTTTATTCTTATTATTATTTACACCTGAATAAAAACAGCTGTTCAAGGAATATACTACTGAACTTTATGCTACGGAACTCTGTGCTAAAAAAGTATGAATAAATGTCATTTTGCCTTAATACATACGATTTTTACTGCAGACATGCTGCATGGCCCACACTGCCCATAACTGAACACCAGGCGTCATGAAACAGCCAAGCAGAGGAAAAAATGGATTGAAAGACCTATTAAAAGGAGAGGGAAAAAAAAAAAAAAAGACAGAGATGATCAGCAACTCATTTTGCTACTTTGCTAATTTCTTGTTTTGAACTTTTTCTTTTAAAAAAAAAGGACAGACAGTAGTAACCTAGTGTTAGCCAATATAATCTTATTGATTAGTTGTTGCTTACAGTCTTTTACATATGCAGCTGAATACCATAATAGAAAAGCAGGGAGAAAACATTAATCTCTTACAGGGGTCCCTAGCTGACTCTACCCTTCTTCTGTCACAGACGGAAACCCAACAAGTTGTTTATTTTGAGCTAATAGGCCTTCTGGCGTTGGCTTCTTTTAAGCCAATTGTCTTCTACTAGACAAAACCATATTTGGCATGTGGTGTACTCTGCTTCAGGAACAAGCTTTTAAATCTAGTTCAGTTCTACTGTATTTTCCAGATTATAAATCAAGACAATGGTTACCTGTAAGCCACCATTTCACATTCCGGAGTTGGCCAATTCAAAATGGCAGAATGCTGCAAAATACAGAACCAAGAACACTCAGTGTTAAATAAAAAATATATATATAAAATACAGTAAGATAAAGTGCAGTATCTCTTCTGTACCAGTTGTTCGAGAAGAGAGGTCCTTTGGCTGCGACTTAGAGTCCAGGCTTGCTCTCCTCGAGATATCAAATGAGCAATAATCCCTGCTGCGAAGTAGCTGACTTCCACCTCAACGCTGTGCAATAATTTACTGATGTGATCTATAAAGTCTTTCCACATTAACTCAGAATGGAGCTCTTTAACTTCAGCTATGTTATTCTGTGAGGAAAAAGAAAAGGAATTAAGAAAATATCAACAGAAATATTACCGTACAAAGAAGATGAATATATAAACTACATGGTGAATATAAACATGAGGTAAGATTTTTGTACATCTAGGTAACAAGCAGATACCAAAATACTCTTCCCTTTCAAAACATTTCCATTTTACTGCAGGAATTTGCCTCAAAATTAAAAGATTTTCTCATAAATTATTTAAGATCATTAGTACAGAGAGTATACTAAAGACTAATTTATAGCATTCTCAAATACAGTAACTTCAGATTTGCACACTGTTGAGGTTTAATGAGTTCCACTGACTTTCAGCCTAGTTCATGTGTCTAGACCCAACAGAAACCCTTTCTTAAAAGCTCTTTTTGTTCCATCCATTTCAAAATAACTAGTGCTTTAGGATAATTGACCAAACAGTCCAAAATCAGTGTGCGTTATAAAAAATGCACACTATGAAGATTAAAGAAGAATTTTAACACATTAGGCAAGTTTTCACATGAACATTGTCATATTAACAAGTTTTAAAAGCCTGTGATTGGAGACATAAGTTTGTTCATCTCACCAGAAGTCCAAGAACTTTCTGTTGGATGGATGACTCAGATGGAAAAGACTGAAAAAAAGAAAAAGGAATAATTAACCATTTATCCTAATTACTGAAATGGTGTTAATTATAAACCTAGGTTGACAATCTACAACCAAAACCAGACTTCTCACCTCCAAGACTCTCATGAAGAGTTCTAGCCCTTGATTTTCAATGAAGTGCCGACAAGTTGTTGGAGATTCGTCAGTGAGATTCCAAAGTGCGCTCAGTGTGAACTTGAGGGTAGTATCTACAAGGTTCTGATTTGTTTTCTGTTTAACTATTTGAAGAAGTTGCTGGGGAAAAAAAAAAATCCTAGTTATGACTGCATATCCAAAAAATGCAATAATTCCTGTGTTTGCTTCCGGACAGATTGGGGTAATGTAGAGTTATGATTTACAGGCAGAATAAACTAACAGCTATGTATTTAGGGTCAAACTATTCCAAGTAAAATGGTTATCAATTCTTTTCTCCCCTTAAACATCATTGCCTGCCTCTGTCTATAACATAATTAAATTTGCAGTAACTACTATCAACAGCAAAAAGCCATCTGCACAATTCTTGTCCCCACTCGACTATTGCCTGTATTGACAAATTACCCTGTACATACTATTTTTAAATCATCGTTAGTTTTATACAATGAATTTCAAATAAGAGATTTCTTGCCATTGAATCCAATCACACTTGGATTGTTTTGAAGGTGATATTTTTCCTCCCCCCACTTTGGCTTCTTTTCATCCATGCTATTATGTCTCATTGCCTCTGTATTTGATATTATCTCTAATAAATTCTTTAGGCTTTTCTGTTTCAAAAAAACATTCAAACAAAATACAGGTTAATGTGTACTAGTAATTCCATCTAATTGATTTCATTCTATATCTTTAGAAATACTGTTAGGATTAATACATAGAGAGGGTTAGTATTTTTGTCTGTCAAGATGGTATCCAACTTACCCTAACAATGAAAAGCTCTGCACCAAGTTGAGCTGTTTGCTCTGTTGAAAGCTATAACAAAAATTAGACCATATCAGCTTTTTTCACAGACATTAAAAATAGAATCTGATTCCTTAAAAATATAAGGTTTTGTACCTTTGCAGCAAGAATGGAAATTATGGCTACAGCCATCCTTTGCATGTTTTGATCTTCATGATTACATAGCCACTGCATAACAAGTTTGGCTGCTTCGAACCTGTAAATTGAAAATAACGTAGTTTTCAAGAGTCTAAGTCTTATTAAAAGAAAGAAGCACACGGAAAATACATTAGATGTATATGCGTTAAGCCAAAAAGCTAGAAGAAGTATGCCTTGTATCAAAAAGGTAGAAATACAGAGCAAAATTATAGGTATTCCATGAGCAGCAGGCTTTGAGGCAGATGTTTAGGGTCTCTAATTTCAGATTATGTATCAAAGTGCACAGGAAAGCACTTCCTTCTAAAGCAGGAAGAAAGTTTTTGCACAATCTTCTGAAACATCAGACCAACACGCTTCAAAGACTTTGAACAAAACATCTAAGTAGAAAAAATCTTTGCAAAAGCAGTCCCAAAGTCCCCTGAAGAAATCCCAAATTCTGTTACACCTGATTAGCAATGGACCTACCCAACCAAAGTAGAAATACCAAAGGATTTTTTCCTGACCTAAGTTCAAAACAATCCTGAATTGTGGACCCAAAATACCACAGATCAGAAAAACATAGCATGTTAGAATGATTTAAACTGACCAGAATGAGACCAGAAACAAACTTTGTGAATGATCATTAAGCCTCCGGATTAGCCACACTCATTCCAAAGACCAACAAAACTATGAGCCTATTTCAGTACTAAGCAGCCACCATACAAAAAAGCATTCCAAGCTACAACTCTTTTTAATTGACATATAAAACTTGCCTGTTAAATGGAACATCCTGCAGGATTCTGTCACTGCACAGTGAAAGAAGGCAATTCTTTTGCAGCTATAAGAAATGAAAATTACTTCATCAGACACACATATATTTCAGAATGCTTTCTTTCTATGAATCATTAAACATATTTCCATTTTTATTATGAGCTGTACTGAAAACAACTGCAACAAAAAGAAAAGAAAAAGGTCAGTCTGAGAAAGGAAATTAAAAAAGAACTTTTAAGCAAAATTAATTCTTTCACAGTGGGATTCCCTTTACGTCTTGTATTTAAACCTATGCACTTCTAACATGAGTGAAGGAGTTCTGAAAATGCCATAATTTTCACCAAACAAGGATTCATTTACCTCCTCATTCTTCACCATAAAACTGGTGTCTTTCGATAGTGAGACTTGTCCAAATTACACTTTCATCTAAGGACTGACCAAGTACACAGGGCTTTTCCAAAAGCCATCAGTAGCTCATTCTATATTATTATTGTTGCTTAATCGGTGATGCAACTCTCAAACAACTCCTAACACACAGCTGAAGGCTCAGAAACTAGCTTAGTAATTAGAGTTCTCAAATGATTTCCACATTGACTCTTTGAATGAGAAAGTTCCTTCAATGCATTAGTCATTCTTTATCAAGTGAAAAAAAGGAAAAAAAAAAAAAAAAAAAAAAAGCTTTAGATAATCATAAGGAAATAATTTGTATCCACATACACAAAGCTTGCCAGAAGAGGTGTTTTGTTTGTTTTCAAAGGACAACATTACTCATTTGCACTTCTATTTCACTCTGCCCAGAATGGTTTTGTCAAGATAAAATTAGTTGGTTTCCATCGCCTTTCTGTTTTAGCTTTTGTGTGTGATGTGCAAGGAAGTATTCACTATTGTCAGCAAGTTTACCTCAGGTAGAAAATACTGCATTGCGAATCAGCCACTGCTTCCTTCAGGGCTTTAATTTCATTAAATTCCTCTTAAAAACTCGCATTACCACAGTCCCGTAAGGCAGGAAGTACAAAAGGAAGCAATATTCCATGTGAATCCTGCACAAATACAGCTGCACGTGCATTTGTTCACAGCTGCTCTGTGAAGTGTGAAAAAAATCTTTCCAAGACCCACAAGAGAAAACTACAGAAAACAAAACTTAGTCTTTTACCTGTTGATGATTTGGAAAATGTTCCATGGCCTTCAGGAGTAAGTGAGTGACATCAGCCAGAAGGCGCACAGGCATGCCTGCCGCTAGGTCCTGCTTGGTTAGGTTGAAGACACAAGCACTTGCTGCTAATTGCACAGGCAAGTTCAGGGGGTGATTTCGCATTCCAATAACCACAAGCTGAAATGCAAGAATGTTGCCCATGTTACTTACACAACACCCCCAGAGCAATATACTGCTGCCTGAGGTTGCAACAATGATCCACAGCACCCAGTTTCTGCCTTTTATTTAAGTGAAAAATCCATATGGTATGATTTTAGCACTCAGTAAAAACATTTCCTTCTGCTGGGTATTTCAAAGCAGACAGTGCTTCTCTGAGCCCTTCTGCATTGGCTGCAGCATCCTCTAAAGGAGATCTACATGGAATGCAAGAAATTTTTAGGAAGATTCAAGTTTTGCTCTACATACCTGCGTAAATATCAGCAAACCCTTTCAGGGATGAATGAGGCCGGACTTTCTGCAGTGCAATGAAGTGCTGAACTGGGTTATTATTTTGTGATTAGCCCCTTAAAATCATATCCTAAGCTTCTTTAGTATATCACAGCTCCATGCTGAATTATCATCTTCCCTGCTGATGCTTCTTTTTAGGATCACAGAAGAGATTAAGCCATTTCTGGTGTTCCAGCAATGTAAAGCCAATGTCTAGAATGTGCTTCTAAGGAAGCTTCTTGGAACTGCCACTAGTTAGTCTAATACATAACACTATTTGTTCACTTGTTACCATACTGGAAGCTGACAGTGAATAAAATTATCAGGGAATTAGGCTAGGCAAACCTTTGGTTTGACCCAGTATAGAGATGTGTTCCAAAGACATAATTCAACACTGAAAAATAATTTCAAATCATATGCTAAGTTACCTGAAAAAAATGCTATGAAATAGTCTAGAACATTTTAACCTAACATAATACACTGCTAGGGCATCTTTTCCCTCCCTATTGCTTAAAGCAGTTTTGGTTTTTTATCAAGCAATAAAATTTTAAGATGAAAAAAACAACAAAAAGTGTAAATGATCATAAAATAATCAATACCATGTTTTTTGAGATGACCTCCTTAAACTTAGTTTAAGAAGCAATTATCAAAAGTATCAAAAGTATATTACTTTACCTTTAAAATTTCAGGTTTCGTTTTTTCCATTACATGTGTCAAGCTGAATAAATGGAAGAGTGCTTCTCTCACAAAGAAGGCCCGTTCACTGTAACGCCTCAGTGCTTCAGAAATCTGAGTTTCATTTGCTTCTCCTGACACCTATGAACAAAGAAATAATCTTTAGTGCACAATATCGTCACTTTATTTTAAAAATTTTGCTCTTAGTAAGTGCAAAGCTGCAATTTCAAAGGTGCTAATATTTTAGCAAAATTCTTCAGAAGACAAATGATTATCTGTCCACGTTAATCCATAACCACACAATCTTCAAATATTCTTCACAAGATGACAGCATACACTTGTATAAGCCAGAATTATGATTCAATCATGTCTTTAAGCAGAAATGTATGAAACCACTAAGTAAATATAGCAATTTTAACCATTAAAAATTGATTTTGACACACCAAATGCTTAAAGGTAATATTTGTAATTGAATGCTCCAGCAAACAAAGCTGATAAACTGAGGAAGAGGCTATTTAAGATAGAGCTTTTTTTGGCATTCAGTACTACCTCCGTCTACGGACAGTATTTCCATTCTTTAGCTACAACAAGCTTCTTCTAAGGGAAATCAATAGCAATAGCTTACAGCCCTGCATTAAAGAACTCATCATAGGAGAACTGTGTGGTTAAAATCAGACTTGAAATGCATGTAAAATTTTAACAATGCTCTAATTTAGGTGAAGATGCATTAGAAGCTATGGGCTGCACACTTAATATGAGCTTAAGATTATAATACAATATAAGACATGTATTACAGTCCTCCAAGAACTGATACCATCTTGGGTTTTGCTTCATATTCTTTACTGATTAAACTAGGGCAATCTTATCTACTGAGCAAGGAAATGTTCTGCAGCTAATTATACACTACATGAACAATTTACGCTCTGCTTCATGATATTCCATCACCAAGTCCACCTCAACTGCTATGCAAACTAAAATAAAACATTTAACATTTCAAGAACTTTCTGTAGGTGGTTGATAAAAGAACTGTTGTAAACATAGAAATATGCTACTTTCAATGTCATCAAGTATTGCATCCTGTTTATTCTTTCACAGTATCTAGACAAAGCAGCTAATGCTTCCATATCGTTACTATGGAATTTCAGCTCACAAAAATCAATCCCTGCCTACAGCCTCCTTACTGACAACTAAGCCTCTGAGGAAGGGAATATGAACTGCATTTTGCTAACTCCAGTGCTAAAAAATCTATCATGAATTTCATGTTATTAGAACCTTCTTCATTCCTGTCTTTCCATATCACAATCACTCACATGAAGCAGATACTCTAAATAGCAAGGATTATATTGAATTAGGTTGTACCAAATTCGAGGTGTTGTTTCCTGATGCTGTATACCAGTTATATCAAATGGGACCCTGCTTTCTACAACACAGCATTTTAACATTCATACACGCTGCTGTCAGCTGTAACAACTATGTAAGGGTTCAAGACACCTAGACATTAATGATGGCCAAAAGTTCCCAGTAAAAATGATCATCATGATAAAGATGTTGCAAGTGTCTCATTTCACTCGTAACCACAGCACTAGAAATGTAATGAATCAAATTTTAAAATGCAGCTTGCACAGGAGACACAGCCACATTATACAAATGTACAGCCACATTATACACTCTTCCTCAATTCATCTGCATTTTGCAATCATTCTCTGTGCCCAGGAGAAGACAAAACCATCTGTCTCTTGATCAAGGATGCTATACTATTGACACTGACACATCTAAAACATCTTTATCCTTTAATGCTGACCCCTTCACATAGGGTACCGAACAGCTTTATTCTTCAGGTCTGTAAGTATATGCATCTTCTGAAGAAAGAAGGGCAACCTCTTGTTGTGTGACACTAAAGGATAGACAAGTGCACTTCAACAAATATAATTTCATCCTAAAGGGCCAAGTAATTTAGAATTTGCACAAGAACAACAACGATTTCATCCCGAGTGGTTGCTTCTTACACATGCATCACCACAAGACCTTTCAAAGTGAGTGGAAATATTATAATTATGAAGTATAAGTGGTGCTGGAGCAAAACAGTAGTTCAGTTTTATTGTATCTATTGTGTTAAGCATGCAGGGCTCAAAGCTTATGCAAACTGCACTGCCAGCTCTTTCATATTACTGTCTTATGATAAAGGCCATGGTGAAAGCCAGAGAATATTATTCCAATATATCACACAGATTAGACAAGGTTTATCCTTCTCAGATCTGATATCTTAAATCAGGATTTGATGCACACTGAAAAGGGGCAAAAAATATATATATTTTTTTACAATAGTATAATGTAAAATTTGCAGATTCTGTGCCAAAAATGAGTAGCAGTTTGATAGACAATCAATAACTTTAACAGTTACAATTAGCGAATGAAAGATGAATCTGCAGCTTTCTTCAGAAACACCCACATACGTTTGTTACAAATGCTTAGCTCTATTTTTCCCTATTTTTTTCAGTTATCCTCCCACAGTGAATCCTCCCACTTAACCTTTAGGTTTCCTTCTCCTGTTAGGAATTCGGAGTAGCCAGCGTCTGTAGCTAGCAGTCCTACAAACTGCATCGTTGGTCGTTGCTGAATAAATGCTTCCACAGCCTTGTCCGTAACGTGCTTTCTTCCCGAAATGTCCAGAGACACAAGGTTAGGCAAGATATCTTTCTGTTCCAGTAAACGAAGTGCTATGTCTGATGTGAACTGTTTATCATCTGAAATATCAAGATGATTTAGATATTTTAGTTCTCTTATAACATCCAAAATCTGTGTTGTGGTCATTTTTAAGCACTTCAGGTGGTGCATGGTCAAAGATTTGAGGCGATCTTTGCAGGTAAGGAGTGCAGTTATGTCAGTGACAGAGGTGTTTGATATATCCAGACTTTCTAATCTCGGAAGTGAAGCAACATCTGCCAAGTCCTCGTTGTAGAACAGAACATTGGTAATACTCAATGCACGGAGCCCAGACAGCTGACTGAAGCACCTTTCGTAGGGGTCTTCCAAGGAAAGAGTTAATGAGTTCAGCACAAGGCATTGAAGGTTTTGTTGGATCCATTTATTGCTGCCAAGTCCACTTATAATGTCTGTGATTGTTATATCTGCATTCACCCCAGTGGCATCAAGTTCCACCAGCTTGTGATGGCAGAATGCTTTCCGGAAAGCCACGGCAGAGATTTTTGCTTTCCGGATACAAGCACGTTTCAGACGCATCTGGTTGCCTCGGAAGATGCCCACAGTTCCGTCATTCAGCAGCCCTGTTGAGAAAGAGAATTAGCATTTGGCTCTAGTGCTCTGTAACTTAGCTCTTAAGAGCCCAGAAAAATAAGAACTGTTAATTAAGAGAATTGCAAAATAATGCATATTGTATCCCTATGCCACTGATTCCATTCCACTGATAACCATTTCAGGTTAAGATTATGAACTCACTTGTGGAAAATTATAAAACTTTGAATTAGAATTGGAACCAAATTAACATGCAGTACATATACAATATCTACTTGGCTCAGAACATGCAACATGCAATAACTGAAACATGGAAATAATTCAAAACCTTTCAGACTACATCGTCCACTTTCTGGATTTTCTCGTGGTAACTGGTTAGAAATGTGACACAAACAGAATTATGTAAATTCTGAAAGTTTTCTTTCCCCAGAGGTGTCCTCTTCCCTGATCAGTTTAGTTAACCATAAGAAAAGTACAATATCAGCAATCAATGAACATTTTCCATCTTGCTTTAACTGAATAATTTAGTATTTGATGGATTTGTAAGTAGGATCAATATACTAAGCTAATGAAGTTCTTCTGTATATTCTCAAAGAAGGAGGTAGGAGTGTTGCTTGGAAACAAGCTAAATCTGAGAAAGAAACCCAAAAAAGCATTTCAAAGAGAAGAGGAAGACTAGGATAGAGACTGGGAAGGAAAGACAGCAATGAAAAAAGAAGATGTGATGATCTTGTCTGAGATTAGAATCCTTCAGCTGTGTAGCAAGAAATGTGCATATGCAGTCCAGTCATGCAGCATGCTGGCAACATCTTAACTGAAATAATAGATTTAGTTCTGTGCACAGGATTATCCAAAATGCACTGGAAATCAACATTTTTTTTTGCATGATATCAGTAGTATGATTACTGCATTATAGAGAGTCATAAGAGAAGGCTATGCTTGCATAAACATGTATGCAAGAGGAATAGGAGTGAAGTGTCCTTCTAGTTTCACTTCAGAGGGTTATAAAGTCCTCCTGTTTTGAACCTCCTATAGACATACTGAGCATAGAAAAGAAACTGAAAATGCAATATATATAAAAAAGCTATAGTTTGTCTGGATTTAAGTCATTAGGGAGCATTCCATTGTAAGGATGTCAAATTAATATAAGATTTGTACATCTTTCTACAGAGCAAGCAGTTCAGGCATTTCTGAACAGGTAGCTGAAGTATTTCTATTTTGTAGAGAAATAGGGGGTGAGTGGTACCTAGGAGAAAGATAAAGTGCAATAATTTGATAAAATATTACTAAATGACTTTTACATTTTTGCTAATCATTTCGCTGGAGGATCAAGTCAGGCTGTATCACTAGCCTACTTCAACCACACCCTACTTATCTGGCAGGCACCTTATTACATGCTGCACCCTGCCTAGTGCAGTGTTTGTGATCTCTCTGCAGCTGGAACTGTCATTACAGCTACTAACACTGAAGGAATAGGAACTTGCTACCAATCTGCTTTCTTGGGACTACTATAAATAATGACATATGAGAAGGTAATGCAGGTTGAAGGCAGAGGGGGGTTGGGGGCTTGCCTTTTGTTTTTTAGAACCATTGTCTGGGTTATATGGGCCTGGAAACAGCAGGAAAAAAAAATCTGCTATATGCAGATTCAAGTGATTTATTAGTCACATCCACCTACAGATGCAGGGTTCTTGGTTTTTTAAAATATTTTTCCTAATACTATATCTCATCTCCACATAAAGTTCCTCTACCTCTTCCACTTGTTTTTCAGACTAGTTTAATGCCTGCACTCTCTCTTTTCATGCTGAGATGCCTTTATTGACACAAACGAACATTTGCCTTTGTTATGCTTAAAGCAAACCACTAAACAAGACATTAGCCCTCCCTTCAAATACGTGCTGACATAAACCATATAAGCTAGAAGTCAAGATGTAAAAAGCTAATGCATTTTTCATAGCTTTTTTTTTATATAATAAATTTGAAACTGACTGCTTTTTAGCAAATAATTCCACTTCACGGAGTGTGCTAAGACAGCTAAGAAACTTGTACACTGCATTAAATGAGCTGACAGTTAAAAAAACATAGTTGGACTAATTGCTCTGCAGGAAATATCATTTCTATCAATTATTAGATATTTGAAAACTGTTAGAAAAGTAGAATTGAATCAATCAAAAAAGCAACCAAAAGAAGAACCTAAGGGAAAAGAACTGATGTTCAATTAGAGAATTGTTAAATTAAATTTGTAGCTTTGAGACAAAAGACTTTCTACTGAGAGCTTTGTACAAGTCAACATTCAGCTGAAGCCAAACTGGAGCAACACTGGAGCAACAGAATTTCTCTATTAACAGAATAAGCAATATAGTACCCAACATCAGATTCTGCTAGAAAATACATCACCACTACAGTGTCACATTCCAGTAAAATACTTTCAGCGATGACCCACAAGTAATTGTCTTTACCATGAAATGCCATCGTCTGCAGCAATCGATCGGCCACTTCTTGAGGAAACATTCCCGGCTCCTGCAAGCAGAGAGTTCCATCCTGCCTTTCTGTGCAGAACTTCTCTAGGTTGGCGGTCAGGAAATTCAAGCAGATGTCAAGCAAAGAGTAAGGAGATGCTTCCTCCTGTTACATGCAAGAAACAAGGAGCTTACTCAAAACATTGTCTCTATCTACAAACAATCCATTCCTCTACCATGTTGTTTTTAAGCAAATCATTCTGTTGTTAGTCTGATTCTCACTGAAAAAGGCAAATATTGCAAGAGGGGAGGTCCCTCTTTGGAGACACACAGCAAAAGTGCCTGAAGTTACAGGATAAATGATGCCCTTGCTGATGGGCATGACCATACCCTCCCACAGTTGTCCCTGGGGCCACAGTGTTGTACTAGACAACTAAAGTCCTGCTTAGATTCATACAGGAGGAAAAAAAATATTTTCCTAATTTCTAATAAAAATCAGAAATTATGAAGTCTACTGGGAATTAAGAATAAAGATAGAATGATGGAAGAAAACCATATACCATAAATCAGTAAAATGATAAGCAGGAAGACAGTAGCTACTATGCTAAAAACCTGGAGGGCGTGAAACCAAGTGTTCTAAATGTTTTGGTGTGCAAAAATACAAGTAGAAGATTATGATAAATTCAGGTGCTCTTGAAAATCCTCTAGTTACTTAAGTATCTTTAAATAATTGCAACAGAGTAAGCACCCATTAAATTCACAAGACAATAAATTACTTTAAAAAAAAGACATCACTTTAGCTTTAAAATGCACTTGTGACCCACTAAACTGACAGAAAAAAAGACAAAAAATATTTTTTTTCTATCTAGATCAATTATAATTTCCATCAAGGTTTAACAAGAAAGTTGTCAAAAAGCTGTAAAAGTAAAATACATGTATGAAGAGTATATGATTCATAGATTTGTTTCAACATATTAAAAAGTATGTTGGAGACACATATGTACCAATCGTGGCATAAAAACAACCCAGCCTGCAGCTGACACATGGTCTAATTACTACATTAGTCAATTAAATTAAAAACCTGTTTTGAAAAATAAATTATACAAATACAATATAGGATTAAAAATGATAGCACTGTTTAAATCAATCTTATTTATTTGATTAATCTTAAATTTATTGTTTGATTAAAATTAAATTTCAGGCAACCCACAATAGAAACGTACTGCCAACCCAGACTAGAAATGTATATCGTATCAAATAAGGAGACTCAAAAAGATCTACTTTAGTTCCAAAGTTCATGCAGCAATGAAGTAACAATTACTGCAATATTCTTTCTGATTATAAATACTTTTTCCTCCTTTTTATCCTAAAGAGCTGGAAATCATATACAGTAGTAGCTTGTGTACAAAGGACAAAGTAGAACATAAACTTAAACATCTTCAGAGATTAAGATTGCATATTTAGTATGAAAAACTCCAAGAATTTGTTAATTCAGTGCTTAATAATAGCCTACTGTTTTCAGCCACACAAATTAATCAACATAAAGAATGACTCAAAAGCATCGTGAATCATCCCCAGCACTGCACAAAATAAGGGGCTGGGTGACTGGTACAAACTCCCTCAGATCACTTTGAAAATAACAGCATCAACTGTTACCACATCTCATATGTAGGTAAAATTGCAGCTTGCTTTTTAGAATGCTCTGGCTAATTTCACCTCTCTTTTCTAGATCATTTGACTTCTCTTCTGTTGCTTCATAGGCTCACCAGGGAAGCACAGAAGTATATAAAAGTTTACACAGAAGAAATATAAAGAAAAATATGACAGTAATAGATCTTTTAAAACCAGCTGCCTGTGTCAGAAGGTTGGGAGGCAGCACAATAGGTCAAAGATAGCTTTGACACTTATCTCTAACAATTCATGTATTGTCAACACAGACACAGCAGTTTAACACAGAGTCTGAAGACTAAAGTACAGGTTTGGAAGGTAGAAACTCCATTTTATTCAAATGCAAGCTCTTTCTGCAGCATTTGACATGCAGATCCCAACCCCCCTCTGACTCAATTTCTCTATCTATAAAGGAAAATATGCATATTTGTCTCACAGAGATCTACAGTCCTTAAAGAAGATATTCAATGCTTAAAGTTTTTTGGCTTTGTTTTGTTGTAGCCTTTTTTTTAATTTATTTATTTTTCTGATGTGACTTGCTGAAAACAGCAATTTTGGCTGCCTCACACTTCAAGCTGATATGAAAAGGAGAAGGAGAATTTGGAATCTTTAAGATCTTTTGTTTCCTTGTAACATGCAAAAAAATACCTGAAATACTTCTAAGGAGAAATCCAACTACTTATTCAAATACAGGACATTTTTAAAGGAAAGGTAAGAGATTTCTTTTTACCTTGAAATTAGCGCACATGCCCAGGAGCTGCATGACAGCTGCTGACTCGAGCAGGAATCAACACCCCTGCTCAAAGTCTTTGGAAGACTCCCACCAAACCAAAGACATCCTCATCTGACATTAGCTCCTGCACTTGCAATTTGCAGCTCAAGTATGACAGAAATAGAATATTGGCTCTGCTAATTCCTTCTGGCTCTGTCCCATCATTTCTGCCAGAAAAGCTAAAATACTTCACATATCAGTGTGCAAACTCCACTGAGAATTTTTGGCTTTGCAGACAGGCTGCGATCAAATAAATCAGAAAGCAGTCAATCAATACTTCTAACTGGCCAATCTTTAATTTGGAACCTATAATTTTAATATTAAATAAGCATGTTAAAAGACCATACAGGGCATCACCATAAAAATAAAAAGATGTAGTGCACTAGCAGGAATCAGTGATCCTCTGTTGGTGCCATGCTTACTTATTTACATTAACTGCACTTACTCCATCTGTGGGAGACACGAAAAAATATTTTTAATGCTTCTTTAACTTGATGCATTAAGACTGAAGAAACACAGCTAAAGAAGACTCTTATGGATATTTTTTCTCCTCTATTTGCTGAGATTACTTTTATCTAATGAAGTCCCTTGACCAGCATCAGGAAGATGACATCCTAGGTTGCTAGCTCCCAGAACAAACCAGCTGGACTGTATCCTGCAAACCTCTTACGTGAATCAGCAGCATTCCTCTTCTCTAGCACAGCCTGTGCCCCTTCATTTAAGGCCGAATATTGCCCAGCTAAAGATCGCAGAGTAAGAGTCTTCATCTGTATTTAGATGCTCAGAAGTTTAGCATTTAAATATTTCTTGCTTCTGTTGAAACAAATTATGCTCGAGTGTCAAACTGAAAATAAATTGGGCCTTTGCTTTCGCTACACTTCACTTTCTGCTTCTAATAATTTAAAATGCAATGCTTTAAATTAATATGTCAACCAAAGCTCAGTTTTTCTTTTTTTATTCATAAATGTTTGAAAAGAGCTTTTATTAGGTACATGTGACTTTTGTCATAGCCATCTTAAATATTTGACAGTTCAGCTTAACCTCCAGGGTTTCTTTCATTTTATCAAAACAATTTTTTTTTTTTGGGGGGGGGGGGGAATAGAACAACAACAACAAAAAAAAAACAACAGAAAACCAACACCCAAACCACAGACCATGCATTGCATGATACAAATCTCAGCATCTTCCTTAGCTAAAACTTAAATTAATAAGAATAAGGTGACGCACCTAAAACCAACTGATTAACAGAATGAAATAGAAAATAGAGTAACTCAATTGAGATGGACTTTTAAAGGTTTATTTCAATTAACTATTTTAAAAAATAACTTTGTTCATGCTTAATATAACCAAGGTAAAAATAACAAAGTGGGGTGGAGGAAAGTGCGTGGCTTTGGCATCTCACAGTAATCTAATACAGGCAGCACACTGAAATGCAAGACCTGCTTTGATATGATGTCATCCAGGTCAGCTTATGAACATGTACACGAGTGTCACTGGCAAGGTTCTCAAAAAAAACTCCACATTTTCTTTTAAAATCTTCTCATTATCAACTTTAGATACTGCTAGAATCTCTCTTACCCTATATTTCAAAGTCCAGATATTAAAAAAAGATAAAGGGACATCTTAAAAGACCTGGAATAATTTAGAGACTCCTAAACCTGATATTATGCCTACATTCACTGGCTGAGTGTGAGCAAGTCTCAAAATGAAATCCTGCTCTTTTTGAAAGGCATTACCATGCAACCACCCACTTATGTAACAACAACAGAGGAAAATCATAAAAAAAAAAAAAAAAGACACTGGTTTAACTGACATTTTCCATCACGAATAGCAGTCTAGCTTTGCACGAAAAGTAAATTCCACAGCTATAAAAGCCTTTTTCACTACAGGCTTTGTGATCACTCTGAAAGATTTTGTTTCTTTTAGCTTTGTGTCTAAGATTCATTTAAAAAAAAAAAAGAATTTTTTTATTTGCAGTTTTTGCTGAGGTTTTCATCAATCAGCCTGTATAAAACCTTCGAATGCAGATACTAATTGCAGCTGCAACAGAACAATTTTTACGGTTTATCCATCTTTTACATCCAGTTATTTATTTTGTGTGACAAACTTGACTGTGCAAGGCTACTGTATAGTCTACAAAGCCCATCTGCCTTTTTTTTTTCTTTTCATTTCTTTTCTTCTTTGAAAACTCTAAAGAGATAGTAATATAGTGTAAGGGACTTTTCAAATAGTAACTATTATTTCCCTCAAGAAGCTGGTAGGAAAATGAGAGCTATTCAGGAGCTTAGTTCCTGGTTTTGGACACTCTTTTTCACTGTTCACCCTCTCCCCCCAGCCCTAAATGCATTCTTAAAATGATCAAAAGGTAGTAACTCAAATAATGGTCAACAGAGTTCTTCTGAGCCCTAATAAAGCAAGGGGAAGGCAGTGAAAAACAAGCAGACGGTTCAGTGATTGATGCTATAGAGAAAGCTTTTTGACCATCATTCCTAAGTTAAAAGGAATGAAACAAAAGTAGGTGTTTTATTAACTAGCAGACTCAAGGAAAGACTAAGAGTAGAACTCACCAAATTTAATATCTCCTATTAATTCCTTTGGCACAACCAGCAGGATCATGCTGATTAAAGTCGCTAGGTACAGAGAGTGAGAGGAGATCACGAGGGGACGATAATTAAATAGCATGATATCCAAAGTCACCTATTGGAAGGTAATATCAAGAAGTCCAGACAGGCGTTCATCAATTCAAAATGATCAGAGAGGGGTACCTGAACAGTTTACTTAATCGCAGGCAAAGAAGGTTTCAGGAAGGACATCAAGCAAAAATAAGGAAGTATGAGTGCCATATCCAAGGCATTAGGAGACCTCAGGAGACTATTTATATTCAGGAAATACTTGCACCACTTCTGTTTGAACATAACAATTACTAGAGTACTCTGGAAAAAAGAGTTGGAAAGAAGAGACAAAAACAGCTTTTCTTCCTTGCCAGCAGATCAAAAGGTGTGAAAAACATGAGTGCTAGCTGTATGTGTGGCTATTCTGTATTTCTACAGAAGAAGAGGTTACAGAAGAAGAGAGGTTACTGAGGTAAAGTACAACCTCAGCAGTGACCAAGGCGCATGCAACCGCCACAAATTAAAATTTTGCCATCAATACAGAGGTCAGGCCGTAGCTCTCCAACGCTAAACAGGGAAGTCCTATGGGGGGCAAAAGAAGATAGCTACCTTTAAAGCAAAGATTGGGAAAGGAAAAACAAGAAGAAGAAGTTTATTAGGGGTTTAAACAAAGTGATGCCTGTAATAATGAAGGATTGGCCCAGAAGATGCAGGAGGTTCCTGCGAATATGCACACTCATCTCTCAAACAGGGGAGCCACCACAGCAGCACCCACACACGCAGCTCCACGGCCTCGCGTTGCGGGAGAGAAACGGCGTTTTCCCTGCCAGCAGCGAGGCCCAGGGACAAGCCCCACAGAAGGGACACCCGCAGCGAGTAGAGTCCGTGTTTGATCCGTGTTTGAGCCCGTTTTTATGTAACCGGGGCGGGAAGGGGGTTACACAACACGCTAGGGGGGTGATGGAAGGGGAGCCGGCGCCTCAGCGTGAGGCGATGGCGGTCGCCGCCCGCCCGCCGCGAGCTCCCCTCAGCGGCGGAGGGGGGAGGAGGGGCGCCCCGCAAACGGCCCCGCGCCGGTCAACGGCCGGTCACCTGCCCCCCGCCCCCCCCAAACGGTTCGCGCCCCTCAGCGCGGGGCTGGCGCCGCCGCCCTAACGGCCGCCCCCCCCTCAAGACCCGGGGCGCCCGCGGCGCTTCGCGGCTGTCACCTCCCCTCCTTCCCCCCCACAACCACCACGGCAGCGGCCGCGCTCGTTCGCTCACTCACCATGGCGGCGCGGCGGGCCGGACGCGAGCGCCCAGCGAACCGCGTCCCAGCGCTGGGCTCCCTCTTTTTATTTATTTATTTA
>VZSV01000043.1:2300090-2406708 GCA_013398735.1 Nothocercus julius
CTGCCACCCCCGACCTGGAAGGGAATCTGCCTGAGCCGGCCGGGAAGAAGCGCAGAGCCCGCCTCCCTTAAAGGGGCCCGCTGTGAGGCGAAGGCGGCGGCGGCGGCTTCGGCCGCGGGGAGGTGCGTTGGGAGCCAGGTTGGTGGCTGCTGGCGGGGGGGAAGGGCACGAGCAGGACCAGGGACAAGATCAGGACGACGATTAGGACTGTCACCAACCCAGTGCAACGGCCTTTGCATAAGAGCTTCGAGGTGCTTTGACGTGGGAGTGAGTATGCAGGGAGAGTAATAAGAGGCTGGGGAGTTTGCCCAAGTAAATGCTGCTTGCTCAAAACGAGGGAATTATGCACTTGGACACTGCTTAGTTGGCAGTTCCTCATCTTGGGGAACTTATGTCATGGTGAGGAGTCCAGCATCACTTTACACTTGTTACTTGCCCGTGGACCACTGTATCCAAACGCACTTTCCCCTCCAACTGGTCTCTTAAGGTAACAGGAATCAGCTGCCAAGCAGCCAGGTTTTGCTTCCCACAAGAAGGAGAGGAGTTTTGCCGCATACATCAACACAAAACAATTTCAGGCTTTGGATGCAGACCTGCTGATGGAAACCTCTGCAGATATGTGCTATAATTTATTGTTGATAAAGATAAATACAGTTATTTTTGTTGGGATACAAAGTAAAGAGTGATACAATTACCATCCAGGTAAAATGAAATTACAGAGACATCATGGTTCAGCTTTTTATGGAGTTGCTGTTTTCTTGTACAGCAGCTTTGAATAACATTTCTTTACAAGCCAACATATCAGTAAACATTATGGAAAAAAATTATTTATGTCTCTGCTATTAGATGATAATATATTCTACAAGCCAACACGTTATGCAAACACAATATTACCTGTCTTGTATGCATGACAAGGGTCAGGTCTAGCCCTGTTGCTTGGTTTGGAATGTTGAGGCAGAGAAAGTAGAAGATGTGTTTGGGACATCAATTCAAACGAGAACAGAACGAAAAGTCCCCACGGTGTGAATTAAACTGCGTAAAAATCCAGCCCGGTTAAAAGAAATAACATAGTTATATATGTATAGTTATGGAAGCGTTTTCGTTTGCTGTATGAAGTTTCAACGCGGAGAGCGGAGATGGGAGGGGTTTAGCAAAGCGGCTGCTAGAGCAGCCCCGTCCCCGACTTGTCCAGCAGGTGGCGTTACAGGCCCGGCCGCCGTTGCTGGTGCGCGCATCGAGCCTCGGCGCGCTCGGCGCTCTGCCGCGCGGGCTGGCGCTGCGGCGCTCGGCGCTCTGCCGCGCGGGCTGACGCAGCGGTGCTCGCGGTATGGCGGGGCTCGTGAACTTCGAGGACGAGGAGGAGGTGCGTGTATACCTGGAGAATCTACACATCGAGTACAGCTACCAGTGCCACCGCGAGGGCGACTCTGAGGGTAAGTGCTGTCCCCCGCTGCCTCCCGCAGGACCCGTCTCGCCCGCCGCGCCCATCACCGTTGCCTTGCAGGTTGCCAGCGTCTCGCCGACTACCTGGAAGCCGTGAAGAAGGACTTCGAGGGGGCGGCGCGGGTGTTGCGCGAAAACTGCGAGGCGCACGGGCACAGCGAGAGCTGCTACAAGCTGGGAAGCTACCAGGCCATCGGGAAAGGTGAGCCGATGGGGGTGGTGATGGGGGGGTTTCCTACCCGCCCTCCTGGCAGTCCCGACCCGCCTTTCACATGCTGAGCGCCTGGCGGCCTGGTCGTGTTGTGGGTGCGGAATGAGCGGCAGATTCAGCGGCAGGGAGAGCCCCTGGATGGCCGTGGGGAAATGCACCTGCTTTTTATGGAGTGTGGGGGGCCTGTGTTTCTTCTTGACCTTGAAGGAGAAAGTAAGTGTCTTTCTTATGGCCTCAGAATTAAGGCTAGGAAAGGGTGGATGACTTTTGTTGTACAGTTTTCAGTCTTTTAGTCAAGAGTCACTAGAACTCTTGTGCAAGATATATTTATCTTATAAGTTCAGAGTTGCCAGAGTTGCAGAGCTGGATGAGTCCTCTCAGGTTTCTGTGGCCTGGAAGACTGAGGTCAAAGCAGAAGCCTTAGTTATAGGAATGGAACTGTAGTTACTTTTAGAGAGGTCTGCAATGTGTGTTTGTGTTTCTGCAGCTCTGTTTAGATTTAGAAGTGTTTCTTGTCCCAGGTTATCTGTGTCCTTTAGATAATGACAATGCAAGGGCAGGAAAAAAATGTACATTTTCTTAAGGCTTATAAAGCCTTAAACTATTTAAGATACTCCTCTTACTACCCAAGTAAGTCTATTAGATACAGGATAAAAAAAAAAATGCAGCACGTGTACTGTAATTCTTTTTTTGTTGGCAGGTGGACTCATCCCAGATCTGAAAGCTGCCTACAACTCCTTTATGAAGTCTTGTGAGAAAGGTGGGAAGAGGTCAATAAATGCCTGTCATAACATCGGGCTCTTGGCCCACGATGGGCGAGTAAATGGTGATAAACCTGACCCAGTTGTCGCTAGAGACTATTATACGAAAGCCTGTGATGGTAATTTTGCTCCTAGCTGCTTCAACCTCAGTGTAATATACCTGCAGGGAGCACAGGGGGTTCCTAAGGACATGAACCAAGCCTTGCAGTATTCCTTGAAAGCCTGTGAGCTGGGTCATATGTGGGCCTGTGCCAATGCCAGTCGAATGTACAAACTAGGAGATGGCATTGAGAAGAACGATGCAAAGGCAGAAGCATTGAAAAACAGGGCAAAACAGTTGCATAAAGAACAGAGAGAAGCACCGATTTCTGTAACATTTGGGGAGTAAAACTGTCGATTGTAGTTCTTAAATCTGCAATTTTATATGTTGAGAGAACTTGTTATTTAAATCACGTGGGCATACAGTTTTTACTCATAGTAAATAAATATTCTGTAAATTTTTGCATATGCAAATAAATCTATGTTTTGTGGACATAGTGTGGTCAACTCTGCTGCCCTTTTATCCACATTTAAATGCATGTGTTTTTAGATTCCTGCCCTTCCTTTAAGAAGGGCAAAAACTTCTGGTCTTTTGGAAATTTGTCGCTGTGATTTCAACCATGGGAGCTCTCGCTTGTTCATGTTTCAGGGTCCAGGCTTGTGCTAGGGGAAGTTCTAATACAAGAAATATAGTTGCAAGATCATTCAATCTTCAACATTCAAAACTGCAAACTTACAAGCACCTGTGGAACTTAGATGATGTGCATATGTGGATGGTCTGCTCTGAGGCTTCTCAGTGCTGGAATGGTCTGAGAAACCTGAGGCAATTAATTTGCTGAAGGTAACATTTGTTGTCCTAAAACTGTATTAAGACTTGTTGTTTTATTTGCTCTGTCATCAAAATGTCAAGAAAACACAGATAACCAGGAGAAAAAAACAAATACCTTGCTCTATGAAGAATTACTAATTTTGTATTCTCCTAGGGTATTTTTAATGTCATAACTTCATCTGAGAAGCTTGGATTTATTGAATCAGTCTCTTAAGTTTTACAGGGTGTTACTAAGTATAATTCTTTTAATTTTATAAATGTTTAATATTTGTTGGAAGTACTTTAATTTCTAAATAATTCAGCATCTAAATACAGTCAAATCAATAATCTTTTGTTGAAGAGTAACTCTTGGCATAAAATATTTGATTTGGAGGGGGGAAAAGGACTAGTTATAAAAGCTGTGGGGGTTTGTTTGTGTTCTTGATGTTTTTGAATATGAAAAAACATCAGTGGAACACTTCTTCAGCACACAAGTAAAAATTGTGTTCTGTAGAAATATATGTTTTGGGGAGGGAATTGTCCTAAGTTCCTGTCTCGTAAAGAGAGTTTTAGCATACAAAATTGAAGTAGATTTCTGTTCAGCAACAAGCTGTGAATGTTGCAGCTGTGCCTGTCACTCTGTGAGCTGCGTCCTCTTATGCTCATTTTTTGGAAACACCTGCCTGTCCAGAGCCCACTGGCTGTGCCCATTTGTCACAGCCAGAACACTAATTTGCCCAAGGAGGGCAGTGCAAACCCAGGAAGTCTCCTTTCTGCTTAACTTCACGCTATGCTGTCATACTCGATCTGATTAATGCTCTTTGATCCCATCTGCCATTTTATATATACATTTGCACTTCTAAACACTGTAATACGAATCTCCTATGATACTCTTCTTACGGTAAAAAGCAGCTTGCAGTTTAGTGTCATCTTTTACATGCAAATTAAAAATGGTATCCCTTGGTCTGTGAGAAGAAAAACAAGCTGTGGAAACTGTCAATGAAAAAATGCCATTTTTTATTCTACGAGTTCCCTTGTAGCAGAAGTGCGATGTGGCCCTCCTGTGGAAGTGTGGGATGCTGTGTTCGGTTTGCACTGCTGTGCAGAACTGGGTGCTGTGCAGAACTCCTGTTAGCAGCTGGAGATTATGTGGGTTTGCCGGTGTGTTGGGAATGTTACCCTCGAAGGAGTGAAGGAACATACTGGATATTGGTTCGTGCCACAGTCCTGCTATTGAAAAGAATGTCAGCTTACTTGGCAAGTTAGCAAAATGCGGGTATTTATGCTCTTCTCAGCGTGCCCAGCGTTTTAACTTGCGCAGTGCCTAGCAACAGCCGAAACTAAAGAATGATTTTTAATTAACTTTTACCACATCTTTTAGCAGGAATTCAACATCTTAGTATGTCTACTGTTATCTCTATTCAGAAAAGCTGATGATGCACCAGAGCTGTACAAACTGCAGCTGGTACTTCCTTTCTTCTCTGAGGCTGCAGCTCACAAGTCAAGGCCCAGCCCTTGCCAGTGTGCATAGGAATACTTGTACTGAATGCAGTGAGATTGCTGCTCTGTGAGAAATGGGGGTTACCCATTTACAACATTCTTAGGGGTTACAAACTTGTGCAATAGCCTCAGGAGAAAAATGTGAAAGAAGATAATTGAATACCCTCAAATGCAAGCGATGAACAATATTGGCAGCTGGTTTCAAGGTGACTGCACGTAGTTTGTGTTGTGGAATTTTATTACCTCTAGATTTCCGTATTTCATGTGTTAAGAAAAGGTGGTGTTAACTGCTAGAGGAGATTTGCAGCCTGAGCTCTGACAGAGTCTTCAGTTGGGGAATCCCTGACAGTTTGGCAAGTGGCAGAGAGTTCTTCTGCATACCTCTGGTCATCCCAGTAACTATGGCGCATCGTATTTTAAGCACAGCTGAATGCTGAGGATCAGACAGGTGTTCTTGATGCACTCAAAACATAAAAATGGGCACATGGTTTTGGGGAGGTAGAATGGGCTCAGAGCAAATGACCTTGTTTGCCTTATGCTGGTATACAGGGAGCGCATGACTTTGCTGGACTTGCTTCCAGTAAATGCTGGTAGGAAGGCTTCAAGCTGTTTTATTTCCTGTTCTCTGAACAAATGTAGGTTTTTCAGCCAGTGGCTTTCATTGACAGGGGGCTGCAAATGCACATTGAATATCTTTTCCCCTGTTGATTTCCTGAATATGGGACGCATGGCTGTTTGAAAAGCGCAGCTGGAGAGCTAAGAAGGCACAGCCTGGTGAAACAGCAGAGCTGGTCTTGACTTCAACTCCCAATCTTGCTGTTTCAATGCAAGCATGAGGAAGAAAAAGCAGAACTGTAGGAATGAAACAGTCTCTACTTTGAATAAATCTACTGTGACAGATAGAAATAGGTTTGTGCACTGTAGCATCAAACCGAACAAAGCAGTCATGTGAAGTGAGCACTTTCTGAAAACATGTATATTCCAAATATAGTGTTCACTTTTTATTTTTTTTTTCCTGCAATGCAAATGTGTGTATAACCAGGAACCATAGCTCAGTAGAACTGTGAGCAGCTCAAGTGCTGTGTAAAAGTTCCTGCTGTGTTTGCAGTCCAGCTATCTCGGCATCTCCTCTGAGCTACTAGTTCAGAGCTGGGGAGAGCCCAGATGTCAAGCTCCTTTCACATGCTTCGTAACTGTCCCTACTGAAATCACACTGGTTTGGCTCCCTTCAGACACAGAATTATTGTCTTTGGCTTGTATGGATAAGCTACAAGGGCAGGGAGGGTTTTAAAAGGGCTGCCCCACACTATGGAGGAAAAATGTGAAAGAGAAAGGAATGGCCTCAGGTCCCCTGAACCACAGATAAAGCATCCAAGTCAGGAGACTCCAGTTTCAGACAACAAACACACATAGATTTTAAGTACCTTTAGCCTGAATGTTGTTTCTTGTTGTTTCTGACTGATTTGTCATAGTATATCTGACTTCTACGTGTGCCTGACAACTATAGTGATGCTCTTCAGTGCACTGTGATCACCCTTAATTCCATTTCATACAGATTGTTTCAGTTTCTGGCCAGCTTCTGCAACGTTATTTCTGTTATACTTTTTTATAATGCAGATTTAGAAAGCACATTCCTGACTGATTAGATCTTGGGCTCCAGTTAAATGCAATTGTGTACCTGTTCCGAAACAGCAATCTAAATAAGAAGAGCCGTGTATGTAAAGGTATTCATGCACCCACGAAATATCTTAGAATTTTAGTGTGTATAAGTATGTGTAAAGCTTGTGATATGTGTGCATATATTGCCCCAATTTATACTGCTGACTTAGAACATGAATTCTGCAGCTGTGGTCTGGATAAAGAGCCAGATTTATTACTGAAACAAATTAAGTGGGAGACACACCAACGTGAATCTGGCCACAGCTGACAATATGTAGAGCAGAATAAATTATTACTTATTAAACAGTCTCACTATATGCTATTCATCTGGAGTTTCTGTGAATTAAAGCAGGTATTTCTAGTGCAATGGGTCCTGTAACAGCTTCTTGGTATGGATATAATTACTGCTAGAGTAAACGCCACAAGGGCACATCATGATGATAAAGTATGTGCTCTTAACAACAGGTGGCAGTATATGAAAAACATTCTTGCATGCTGTGGGTATAAGGCCTCTGGCTCTGTTCTCTGCAAAAAAATCTGTGGTAATAACAAAAGTGAGGTTAACACATGCATAAAAACAGAGTTCCTTTCTCAAGGATAGACTGCATAGCAAGTGCATGTTGCGGGATTTGGTTTGGTTTTGAGCTTATTCCTAAGCCTGGATGAGTCAGTCAAAGAGGATTGAAAAATTTCAATGTTATAAAACAAAGTTTCTGCATAAATCGTGTCACGTGTGTTCGTACAAAGGCTCTTTTGCTACATGAAAACACCATCAAAAGTGGTTTGATGTGTTTTGAGGCTCTCTTTGAACGGTTCGTTGCCCAAGTATGTATTGTTTTTGACCTAGCGACTGATGAGGCCATAACAGATGCATCGGGTATGCAAGGGCCTCCTTTATTAGACTACTTTTCTCCAGAGTGACAAAGTATCTGTATGTCTCATTTCAGCAGATTACAGGCCATAGGCAGTTAATGATGTTCCTAGCAGTCTATTCTCAACCTGGAGATTATGTTCAAGAGACATAATCAAATCCATAAAGGATGAAAATTGTATAAGACAAATCTTGGCTTATAACCATTGTGCTCTGATACCATGAGGATATTTTCAAAAGGCCAATGACTGCCTGCTCACTCTTTTCCGCTTGTGTTACAAAGTCTAAATTGTATGTCCTTCTGGGCAGAAATTATTCCTCAAAGTGTCTGAGGTCATAAAAAGATAGTGCTAGATATGTAGTCCCAGTAGTGTACTTGGAAATATGGAAGCCCTGGTGGTCTTTTCTGTCATAGTCAATTGTGTTACAAAAAGAGCAGCCCCTGTGAGTCTCAGCTTTGCCTTTCCCAGAACCCCTGTTTTTTAGTTGTTTGCATTGATTGAAGCACACAACCAACCTGCTTTAGTAAAGCTGCAATCTTCAAAAAGATTGGGGACCAGGTCTAATTAATTAAATACACTAATGAACACTTGGCCATAAATCATGAACACATTCACTGCAGGACTATTTTCCTGCAGCTGTGGAGAGATCATTAATGGAACATTGGTTTTGTGCTGAGATGCAAAAAATGAAAATACTAGCGCCATATTGTGTTGTATCATAAACACCATGTGGATTCATTCTGGACAGAAGATGATACCGGGTAAAGAAGCTGCGTAATACCGTAAAAAAGGAAAACTCAAGTTGTTCAGCTGGTTCTGGTTCTATGTTATGTTGTAACAGAAGCAGCTTTGCAACAGGTTTTCTTTCTGCTCTGCTGCCGGTACCATTCTCTGTCTGCAAGGTGTGTGTGGAGCTAGTGCAGTGCCTGGATGGGGGTGATTTCATGTGGGCAATCGCCACACCAAGAAAGCAGAATGATGCTCTGCTCCTTATTACAGTACAAGCTTTTTCTTTAATCTGTAAAAACAGTCACTCTACTGGGAGTGTCTTTCTATTAGCATTTGAGATGGGGGAAATCTCCTAAGTAGCTCTTCTTCCCTTTTGATAGATGGAGAAGCAAGAATGTTCCCTGCTTCTTCCCCTGTGCTTGTTAAACTAGTGTCTTGCTCTGATTTTCTAAACACACCAATAATATGGCCCAGAATCTACATGAAACAGTTTTTCAGAGCTCTTAAGATTTAATTGATCTAATTCTGTGCCAAATTTTAGATACCTAATTTTTTATTCCATAGCAGCGGTCTCCCATTGCCTTCTTTCTTCAGTATCAACTGCTGAAACAGACACAAAAAACACTAATTGTACTAATTTGAGACTGTATCACATTTCTAGCTTGTTGTTAGTCCCTTCTAAATAAACTAATTACAATTACCAGCAGCATGGTTGTTTCAGATATGATGTTTTAGACTTGTAATATATGTATTTTACAGTCATGCTTGTAATATGGTAATGTGATTTTGTAATATAGTATTGCTTCTAATTGTTTTTTTTTTCCCCACAAATCAGCTAGTAACAAAATTTGTATGATGTGAATGGGTAAAACTGAGGTCATTTTTGCAGAGTTATTTCAAACAGGGATCAGTGAAGAGCATAATTATAAAGCATATGTGCACTCAAATTCATGAGCATCTTGAGAGATCTCTATGAGCTGTGATTCTGTCCATGGAAAACTGAAATATGGAGCTTTAAACTTGCCCCAGAAGGTTTTCTTAGCAATCAAGAAACTTTATTGGTGAAATCCCTTGCATGTTTATACAGCATTTGTCACCCAAATCCTATTGCACTTCACTGAATGAATCATAAGAAACAGAGAACTGCTCTGTAGCTCCCAGAGCCATCACAGAGCAAGTTGGGATACGAAAGCCATAGAAAAAAAGCATTGTTTGGCTACGAGGTAATTTCCCACTGTGAAGTTAGGACTACTCTGCACTGCTGTTAAAAAAAGAAAAAAAGTCCTTATTCTGACAACCTTCTGACATTTAAATGCTCGGTCTGAGCACTTCCATTATTTCAGAAGAATTGTTGAAGAAAAGGCATCTTCAGTTTCTTCAGTTATTTTAGCATTAAATTTCTTGGAAGACTGTAACTTAGCTTGGCCCAAACCCACTCTGAGAAGACAGCAGAGCACGGACAGATAGATAGAGCATAGAGCTTATGCTCTATGGAGCACAGATAGATAAGAGTTCATAGCAGAGGTTTGGAGAAAAACAGGAGCAATATACTAGGGTATTTGCAAAGAGGAGGGTCTCACAGCAAAAAATGAAGCAGAATAAATTGCATAGCAGAAATATTATTTCTAGCTAAGTATTTATCTGTCTTTATAAAAGTGAAATTGAGTAATTAATTCAAAGTGAATTCTCTTTTTCTCACTTGACCTATGAACCTTTTTAGTGCAAATAACACTAGGATTTCATTTCTCATCCGTTTGTATAGAATCTAATGCAGTGGATCCAAAAGTAGTCTAGAAATAGAGCAGAAATCCACATTTTTCAAAACATTTTTCTGTATGTGGAAAAAAATGATTCTTGCTTACTTTTAAGAACTGCAATAAACTCTGGCCCAGCATGTAGACAAACCAAGGATAATAAAAAAAGATGGATATAAAATTAAGCCTTTTGGCCCAATGTGTGCCAGGAACATGTGCCCTCGCACTTATTAAATGGTGGCCTGCACAGAGCCCACACCCCAGACTGGTGGAGGAGCTGAGGGCTGGAACAGAAACATCGTGTTTCACCAGAGACCTCTTTGCTTTGTGCGTAGCTGGAGCTGAATGAGGATGCAGGTGCACACATGCGCGCGCGCACACACACACACACACACACAGGTCTGATTTTGGAAACTGAGCAGGTTTTCTAGTTTGGGCCCAGCTGTGCATTAATTTGATCGGAGTAGTCTGAAGCATTCCCAGAACCCATTAAAGGCTGAAGAGTTCCCCAGCACTTCAGACTGCAGGCAGTCTAAGCACTCAGAAGGGATAAAAGATTGGAGCTATCCATTTATATTTTAAAAAATATATAGCACACACACAACAAACCCAAAATATTCTCCTGATCTGGCGAGCCTTTTGTGTGTTGTGTTGTCCTTTCCACACGCTCTTCTGCTGTGTTTTTCTCATTTTCACGTGGGCGGACTGTTCCCTTGGCTACCAGTGCTGGCCTCCAACAGTTGGCATTTGGGCACTCAGAGCTAATGGGATGAAAACATTTCTGTGTTTCTCTTGTTCCTGCAGGCACCCAGGGCACACACTGGACAAGGGAGGGTTTCTGGCAGGCAGCAGCTTCAGAGGATCCCATTGCACCTGAGGAGACATGGCCCTGTGTGCAGGTGGGTTCAAACCTTTTTAGGTCAGGGGCTGTTCCTCATCCTCCCCTTTTGGTAGGTGTCTATATGTCTGCAAGCCACGGCCCTTCCAAAGTTGCTGTAACAGGAGGCGCTGGGCTCTGAGCAAATACACTTGCCCGCAGCCACACGAGGCACCAGCAGCCGTACGCCCCAGGCACGTACGACACACAGAGCCACCCTGGCGCTAACGGGAGGGGAAGGTCCAGCAGACCGCGGACAAGCAGCAGCTCTCATTAGCACCGCTCAGCCTCCGCTGGCTTCCTGTGTTAAGGACATCATTGCTTTTACACGAGGGGAGCAAGAATGGTCTTGGCTCCTCTTGAGACTTCAAGGTCCTGTCTTCATTTGCCATCAAGTGTTCTGTGAAACGCTGTTTCATTAAAGCTTCCACACAATAACCTTTGCAGAATTACCTGCTTTTTCCAGTCCCACCATAGCCTGAGCCTGCTCTCATTTAAACTACTCTTATTCTGGGGACTTAAATACATCTTTTTCTCTAGTTAAGTGCCTGGAGCAGACTAACGTCCTTCTGCACTCATGAAACGCAACAAAGGGCCCCAGACTCAGAGGGCAAGGTGAGGTCTGTGGTCTCTATGGAAACAGAAGAGCAGCCTAATGAAAGGGCAGATGAGGAAGCGAGAATGCAGGTCTATTGGATGAACAGGAACTGTAGGATCTCAGACACGAGTTGAGAAAATGAGGAAGTAAACTCGGCAAGTGGACTGAATGTTCTAAGTTCAGTGTCTGGGCCTCTGGTGAGGACTCAGCAGTGACCTCTTAATTGGCAAATTTATTGGCACAGAGAGACTAAATATTGACACCTCTAATACATACTGGGAGAAGAGTCACAACCATACAAAGACTATGCCTGACTAATATTTTTTCTTCATATATTTTCTACTGCAGCTATACCAGATGAAAATAAGAGAAAAACTAATAATTTAGGAATGTGACTGTTGTTTTTGATGCACCTGCTAAGCAATCCTGTCTTTGTAAGCAGGGCACCTGGCTTTGAGCATCTGCCAGAAAGACTCAGAGGATGATCAAAGTGGCTTGGAGCAGCCTTCATGATGGAAGAGGAACATGGGAGGCACTGGTAGGGAGCTGTATTCAGAAGTTTAACTGTTTTCCAAGAATCTGCATTATTCTTGCAGGGTCCAAGAGGAGAGGGAGATGATCAGAAGGTTTTCTTGCTGAGCCTGTAATGCCTGGCGTTCCCCACCTTGCTGGGAAGATGTGGGTCTGAAACCTCTGTTTTTAGATATCAAAGAGGTTTCGCTGTAGGGTGTTGCAGTTCAAAAAGTGGTACAGTTGTCCTTTATTTGGCATGTAGGAGCCATAACCAAAGAATAACCCCAGCAAGTGGGTCCATCTAGTGAGATGACTAGCCCAGATTGTGACAGCTCAGGTTTTCTCCTTAGATGAACTGAACTCCACATTTAAATTGCACAAAGCCCTTTTCTGTTCCAGGGTCTCACAACTTTCAGTGATGTTTCTCAACGGCCCTGTGATAACTCCATGAGCTGGGGCTCTGCATTTCCGAGTTTGTTCATGATGCAGCCCTCTCAAAGCCTCGTTTGGGCACAGCAGTACACAGCCACACCAGCGATTGCGCTTGGGTATACTGGCTGCTGCTGACCAATTTTCTGTCACAAAAACATCTTTGTATTTGGATATACAAGCCATGCTCTTTTCTTGTTGGTGGCACAGTGTAATTCTGCATGAAAGTTCTCCTGAGGAATCAAAGTATATTCCAGCTTGAGTGATTTTAAAACACATCAAACTGTGACATTAATAGGCATATTAATTATATATATATATATATATATATATATACACACACACTTTTTCTTGAACTGTGAATGCAGTGACAGGAGAAGAGGCCAATAAGGAAGAACTAATCTACTCCAGCAGCAGATCACATGTAGGAGATGCAGCAGTCTAAGGGAAATCCCATACAGCCTGAGTGTTTAGCTCAGTTCAAGGTCACTACAACAGAGTATTGCCTATAGCCCAGTGCAAAACAACAGTCTTTTCAGCATGCTGGGAAGTGCAGATAAGATGCAATTCCTCAGCATCAGAAAAGAGGACTAGCAAAGGGTCAACGTAAATGCAGTTCATTGCAATGAAAGAGAGAGGCAGGAGAAAGCAGAGCAGCCACTCAGCTGGTGTTGAGATTTGGCTCAGATTTACTTTTCACTGTCAGACTGTAGCCATTTAATTTTTGCTGTTGGGGTTTTACTCTCGCTACTGTAATGGTCTAGAAATTCGTTGCTTTATTTTATTTACTGGTAAATAAAAAAGATTAAGCAGCCCTATGATACACTGCTGTTTTAAAGCTAATGTAAATGTAATGTAAAGATCACATCAGGAATCCAGCGAGTTGATAAGTATCTGGGATGCGGGGAGAAGTAAATAGTGGAAACCTACTGCTCCTGATTCCTATCCTAAGAGAGGTGCCATAAAGTGTAGTACATCAAAACTATATATAAAACACTTATTTAATAATTTAATGCTCCTCAGTGGCAAGGGTTCAGTTCCCCAGAAAAGGGAGCCTGGGGCAGAAGGCCAATCACTTGCATGGACAGCCCTGCTCTGTGTCCTCGCTGCGGAGAAGCCAAAGCTGTTGATCTAAGACCATCAAACAGGATTTTAGAGCCCTACGGAGCACAGTCAAGGGTTTAGGAGCCCAGGTTGTTTTCTCCTCAATCCTGCCAACAAGGGGAAGAATGTGGGGAGTAGATGGATTTTCCAAGTTAATCTGTCCTCAATTCCCTTTGCTCATGGTACCTTGGAAGAAAATCCAGAAAACTGCTTAAAAGCAGGGGTGAGTACTCCTGGTGATGTGCTTTGTTTTCTTTAATCAATATTTAACTTTGATTCCTATATTGTCATGGGATTTTCAACCCTTTACTTCGGCAAGATATACATAGGTTTATGCTTACGCTGGGGTGCTGATAAAGCAGTCAGAGCAGTACCTTGCGGGTACATAAGTAAATCACACTGCCAGAGCAGTAACAGTGCTGTTGCACAACTAACATTGCTAGCCAGCCTAGCCTGTGCAAGTTCTGCCCCAAAGCTGCTTTCATTCCTATTTGGCTGAAAGCCCGAAACAGAACCTGAAAAGAATATCTACCGTAATCTCCAACATCTCTTTCAACAACTCTTTCTGACACCTCTTAAACCACAGCACTTTCTGAAGAACATCTGCTGTCCTCGGTAACTTCCCATCTTGCTCTCCTCACCTCCAACCATTCCCCTGCTGAAGCGCTTTCATTTTTTCTTAGTGCTGCTACTTCAAAACTCTGCCAGGGTCACACCTTTCGCCTGCTGATAACCACTGCCATGGCCAACCCGCCTTGCCATGTTCTTGGCTGCTCATGAGGCTGCTCGTGCAGCTGAGCTGGCCATGGGATAAAGCACAAGGAGCTGTTGCAGCAGGTCTTGCCGCTACAGACTGTGCGTGCCACGCTCAGATACACATTGATACCGATACACTGATGCCTCAGATCTCAGGGGAGACATCACCTTAAACTGATATACAGGCATTATATGTTTTCTGATAGATTCTGTATATCAAATATTACATCTAGCTGAACATGCTGTATCTAAAATCAGCTGTTACACTCTGCAAATCCAGTGGAAGTCAAGGTAAGCCCATCTGTCTTAACTCCCTTGAGACTAATGTTGCTTCCCCTCTTTCCTGCATGCAAGTTCAGCACTTTTTCACTTCAGTGAGAAAGCTGGAAAATGTAACTGGAAAATGTGGAGTTTGATTTGTGGTACTGTGAAAAAAAACACACCTGCAGGTAAGCAGGGAGAGGTTTTTCAATCAATGGATTTTAAGAACACAGTGTCCCTGTTTTAAAAGGACAAATGTACTCTTCAAGGAATAGAAGCTATAAAATTCATTTATAGGTGGTTGTTCTTCAAGGGTAGAATGAGGTATCTTAATTGTTGAAAGGATTCAGTTCTGTTATTTAGAAATAAATATATTCAGTCTCACTCAAGAAGTACTAGGGTTTTTATATTCCTGCAACATCTAGATTTAAACTGTGAGCAGAACTATAAACAACGTTTATAGGGCTCTTTCATATGCTATAAGAAAAGCTTAGAAAAGTACATCCGTGCATTTCTATTTCCTTGTCATATTCTCTTTCACCTCTCTGCTTCCATTTCCCTAAATAGAAAGATAATAAAATTAATCTATTCCTTGAGGCTCTTGTGAGGATTCATTAGTTAATATTTATGCAGCAAAATGGAATAAGTGCTGTATAAGAGCTAAAAACCATGATTGTTCTCTCTCTCTCTTCATTAGCACATCATGTATTTCACAATAGACCAGATAAACACAGAAATTAACTGTTCTCAGTGTAAGGCAAGTGAGAAAGGTAATGTGATGGCTAGATGGCCTCTAATTAAAAATATGTACCAAGGTTGACTTCTCTATCTAACAAAAACAACCTGCTAAGTTTTGCAGCATGAAATGTATTTCTTTACTCATTTGAGCAAATTCTGTCTGCATTAACTAAGTTCTAAGATTATGTCTGAATTAAACATGCGACTTCCATGTGAGATGTGCCTTGGAAAATACACATATACAAATAAGCACAGGAAATGAGATCTGCAGAGAATCACTGAGGAGATTTCAAGATTTTGGGGTGTGAAATCTATTTACTGCTTCTGTTCAATTCCTCCTTTACAAGCAGCCACTGCAGAAACAGATCACAGAGGACCAGAGCAATAGCTCTGTGCTGGGAAACAACCTGAGGTGGAGGCAGAAAAACAGAAAGAAAAATTAAAATCAGAACAAGGAGTGATTTTTTTTTTCATTACCAACAACAAAAAGCCTCACTGGTGCCCAAGGCTCTACCCCCATGTGACCATTTACTTCTTCACGACAGCTCTGTAAAACGTTGTGTCCTCCTCTGGCCATGTTTTACATCTGGGCAGGTAAAGCAGACAGAGCACAAAGTAGCTCTGCCAGTTCTGCCTGGAAGGAGAAGCCTTGTCCTGAGCTGCAACGCTTGGAGCCCCATTTGCAGACAGAAGCTCCCCTGTCCCTGCAAAACCTGACAAGGAGCTGTGGACCCCCCACTACTTAAAAAGGAGTGTGTTGCTGCAGTCCCATTTCAGTGGTCCTTTGGGTGCAGAGGTTTAGATTTAGTCACAAGATCATGAAAGTCTTCTCATTTGGTCCACCTCAAAGCACAGCTGGTGGTTGTGTTTTCGCATCTATCCAGAAAACTTTTGCTTTTGGAACAGCTTGCCCTCACTTAGAAATTGTCCATAAGGCAGCAAGGGATTATTTTCTAGCTGAGGCTGGCATGAAATGCACAAGTACTTAAGTATGATTTCACGTTAGAATAGAAATCGCAATCTGACAGAAAATTGCTGCACTTCTCTTATTGAAATGGTGCAGGGCAGTAATCATAGCTGTTGTCTCCTCCTCAACCATGGGTTTGTCAGCGAGGGTGCAAGGGCAAACAGAACTTTGTGTAGTTTCTTAAAACTGAAATCTTTATTTGGGAAAATAAATCACATATGGGACTACTAAAATCTGTCTGTGAAACCTATTTTGCTTTTCTTTTCCATAAATAACAACTTCACAATTCACATTCTGATCTGGACGTGATCTTCACTTGAGGGGAGGTGACTTACATGCATATATAGAGGGGGAGTTGAATCATCTTCCCTGGAAACCCCATGCCCATTTAGAGGTGGATTTTCCTCAAGGGACTAAACCCTCATAAGTGCTGTATGGAGGGGCCATGAGCAGCCCCTTCCTGCATCCACCTACATCACAGCAGCCTCCAGTCCCACTCTCCAACCCCCCAGGTGCTGGTGCTCCTCTCCCAGGCTGACCCCACATTAGCTGACTTACAAAGTGGGAATCCTTGGCACTGAAGGACATGAAGATGGGCCAGTTCTGTGTCATTTTGTTCATCAGGGAGCCTCTCCCAAACAAATCAATTGATTAAAAGCTTGCAACTAGAGAAAGAATAAAAACTGTGGAAGAAAAGCAACTTCTCACACCACCTGGAATTTAAGGATTTGCCCTTCCAGTTGGAGATCACAGAGGCCCTGTTTTAATGGCTGAAAGTTCTGGCTTTATTATATCTACAGCAAAACTTAGGACACCTTCTCTCTCACCTTGATTATGGTCCCAGGCAGAGACTCATGAAGAGATGGTCCCGTATAAAGCATTTGAGAATGGCAGGATGGGACAACTCACACAACATGATAAATGCTAAAGAAGGATGTGCCTGTAAGAAAATGCTTGAAATATAGCATGCCTGTATATACATACGTCTGCTCCTCGAGATGGCTTTAAATGATATTCTTTATCCTGTACGGTATTCCTAAGTGAAACATCCCTGTGTCCATTGGCACAGTTAATGAGAATGGTCATTACCTTGGGCACAGAAAGGATGCCAAGCTTCCATCTACTCCTGAAAGGCCATAACCTCCTCTGACTCTCTCTGTGGCAGTCCTGTTTGATGGAGCTAGTCCTCCCTGATTTCAGATTCAGACCTCTGCAGCACATGAAGCACTGAAGCAGTGATAGCTCAGCAACTCCTCTGTCCCTGCTGAGGAGAAGAAATAATGCCAGACTCTCTGACACAGCATCACAGTGTAGTAATCATGCATTATTCAAATATAATGAGAAGTTCTGCCGTGGATCTCTCCTCAGTGCTCTGCAGAGCTGCCAGATGGCAGCTGTGAGTGGCCGAGCCCCTGAAAAGCTGCCTGCTCCATGCTAACGGGTTAGCAGTCCTAGCAGGCAGGGTGCAAGTCACAAGAATCCTGTAGAAAGAGAAGCACCTCTGAAAGTGTAAATTATACTACACCAAGGAAAATAGGGGCTTTTCACTACTGCAGAGGCCTTACGGTCAGAAAACTGGGTTTTGCTTCCTGCTTCTGCCACAGATGTCTTGCATGATTCCTTTCTCATTATCTCTGTTGTACGTCCTGTCCTGCACAGAAAATGAACCTTTCTCTGTCACAGAGGAGACAGGAGTATTGAGAGGGGTGGAGAACTGCCCACATTCCTTCCTAGGTCTGCGCTCACATGAACATTAACCAAACTGACACCCTCACTGCATGCTCCTGCCCTGTGTGCTACTGTTCTGCCAGGACAACACCAGGATTTGAGATCATGATGGGTTTGCATCACATGGAAGGAGGAGAGCTGGACGGCAGTGGAGCAGCAGAGATACCCTTCAGAACAGTAAGGTTTTACGGGTTTAGCTGTTCTGCTACCTCAGATTTCCCTGCAATGCAACTAGGCTTTATGTTAAACCCATGAACTCTCTAGGTAGTTTCATTCTGGGGCTTTAGAACATAATTGGCTTCAATTTTTGAATTATTTAAGGCAATCTGATAGCTAAAGTGAAAATTCACAGGCTACATTTACATGTGGGTGCTCATTCTACCTTCTGTTCAAAATCCAAGTTCAGACCTAAAGGAGGCCAAATCTGGGTAACAGTTTATAATTCAAGTCAGTATTTAGCCTTCAGAAAAGACAAGCATTTTAAAGGAAAGCGTCAAATCTGGTTGGAGGAAAAAAACATCAGCTACCAATCTTTTGTTATATTACCAATCTGCTTGCTACTAAATCAAAGCCAGATGTGTTGATTAATAACAAGATTTTCTCTCTAGGGGTATCTGTCTAGCTGATGGGAACTAATTACTCTGACACAGGCAGCTGTCACAAAGGATACTGAACCTTTTTCTTGTTCTTATCATTTGAATTTCAGGAATGTCCTGAAGGAGGAGCAGGAGGAATCTGTGGCAAATGCTCTCCTTCAGTGTGCCTCCTCTTCTCCTTTCAATAGCAACAATCATCAGTGAGAAGCAGTGAAAACTGCAGATGGCAAGTAAGAATAAGTATAATTTCCATTTATGAAATCAACTGCTCCATTTGCGATGGAAAATAGCTAATAAAAGAAAGTGAAGCAAGCAAGCTTTGTTCCAAGACAGTCTTCGCATAGGAAGTGTGACCAAAGTGGTCAGAATGTGACTGTCAGATGAGAGAAAGCTCCTTTCTCTGAGCGGACCATGACATTGCTTTGCATGCTCTTTCTGTTTCAGAACAACTCCTTAGAGGAGCCTAAACTTCTGTGGTGTTCAGAATGTTTCCAGATGAGAATTGAGAGAACAATTGAGAGAAAATGCAGTTTGACTTGACTTTTCCCAAGATATTAACTGTTTTCCTTTCTATATGTTTTTTGGTAATGCATAAATGCTTTAGTACTCTGAGACAAGGCACGAAGCATTTGATGGTATATGGTTATCTGGATCACACTCTATTAAAATGGCCATTTAATGAACAGGTTTAATGAACATTTCAATCTCTCTGAGCCTGAGGCACCCCTTTATATAGCAGATTTCCATGATACTCCAGCAATGCCTTCCTACAGCTCTCATAGGATGTTATCTCTACCTTTCATTTTAAAAACTAAGCACCTCCCTGCCTGGTACTCTCAGTGAGAGGTGTACCCAAGTATCAGAGCCACCTCCCTCCTCCTGCTGTGCAAGTGTTTGGTTGCTTTGTTAAAAGACAGAATGAGCTAGAAAAAAAAAAGTCATGAAACAAAGTTAGCAACTGCTTTTGCAGTGGGTGATCTGGGATCCTTTCTTACTTATATCACTACCAATGGACAGGTGTTTTTTGCTGATTTTAGTGATGCTGGATTGATATAGCATGAAAGTGTGAGTTGACCTGCACTGGATAGAATTCCATATACATCTGTGGAGATGAACAAGATCTCTGCATTTCTTTTTGCTTCTCACTGTTTTCCTGTTGTTAATGGTAAGCATGCTGCTGTCTTGAAATTTGGGATTCATCACACCTACCTATAAACATCTGAATGACAGAACTGTGCTCCAAGACAGTCACCTAGGTCCTCTCTGATAGCAAATGGCAAGAATGCATGTTGCTGCAGGGCAAGATGAATTGCTGTGTGGTGGTTACTGTCTCTATGGGCTGAAGGAGGGTAGATGAATAGCTAAAACCTGATGATTAATTTTCAGATGGTTAAAATAAGGTGAGACAAATTACCCTTTGCAGCTGTATCTGTTTTGCTTTACTTTTAAAAGAACTGCTTGGTTTTACAAAACTTGAACAAGTTTCTTGCTTTCAGGACAAAGTCATGAAAATTTAAGAGGAAACTCGCCCTGTTGGCATATTATTCTTCCTCCTTAACCACCTACTGCTATTTTTTTCTCTTTCCTGCAAAGCACCTGGTATTGGCCACTCTGAAGTAGCTCCTGGGTTGAAAGAAACCTTTGTGAGGGTTCAAGATGGTAATCGAGCCCTTCAACATCATTTCAATTTCTCAATTCAACATTTCTGGTGACTGGAACAAGTACAGAGCCATGCACCTGCCACAGATGGTTGCACTACCGAAAGTTCACATTTGTCTGTTCCTTCCTTCCTTGATTCCCAGCTTGAAGGAATGTCTTTTGTTCCACCCATCTACATTGCAAGGAGGCAAAATGCAGCTCATGGGGCTCCACTGGCCAACTTTTGCATCTAGCAAAAAAAGCACGTGTAAAATCCTACTTTCACCTCATGCTCTATTTATACAACAAACCATCGCAATCCTTAACCAGGGCTGCAAACAGAAAGGAGGTCCTATCAATTAACACCATTACTATCAACTATGTAGTGATGGGGAAAAGAAAAAGACTTCTAAAAATTAAGAGACTAATTGTGTCAGTAGTTGTTAATTGCAATTAATTTGACTGCAGGACTCTCAGAGGAATTCAGAATGGAAAGCCATATGTTATAGTCCACGTGAACTTCAAATTAGTCTAGCTCATATTTAAAAAAAAACTCTCATTTTTAACCTACCGCATTGCAAGATCACATCTTATTTTCTCTCTGTATTTACCTCTTTCCAGGTGCAGGCAGGCAGAGTTGTGGGAGCTGGGAACGTACAGGGAGGGAAACAGATGAGCCCGTCAGGTCTTCTCTGTTGGAGAGAAGTAACAATCAAAACTGTCCAAGTGTTTTACAAACTGCCTGCTGAGCAGTATGATTTTAAAAGTATTCCAAGAGGTATTACAAGGAATTCAAGATCACTGAGTCTCTGGCAGACAAACTGGTGGAAATGATTGCTAAAAACTGATTCAAGAGGCAAACATGGTGGAGGGTGAAGTTGTTGCTGCAGCTCTCGCAGAGAGAAGTCCCCCCGCAGATCTTGTTACCAGGATGAACAACAGCCTGTGAGGCCAGGCTGGAGCACAGCGAGGACGTGGTCCCAGGAAGCTGTGGTGGAGGGCAGGGAGGATGCAGCAGGCAGGAACTGTGAGCGGTGTCTGGGCTCTGAAGTAGAAGGTGGCAAGAGGAGGTTTCCAGCAGACACTGGGAGCTGCCTTGCCTAACAAAGTTACCGCACAAGCATGATGAAATAATAAAAAGATCATGCTGAAAAACCAGTAAACTCAATTCTTGAGCCTCTTAATGAGTTCTCACCTGTTCCGGTACCACTGCTGCTCGTGTAGGATAAGGCTTGTATTTAGTAACAACAAATGATTTACTGGCTAGCTTTCTCATCTACTCCTTAATTGCTACTTAAATTAATGGCATTTATCTTTCCTTTAAAGAAATGGTTATTAAAGCTTTCCCATGGCGGCAAATGAAAGATGTCTATTGTTTTGCATGATATTACTATCATATTTTAAAAAAGGCTAAGTTGTTTTCTTATTCACTTGAACAAGGAAAATGAATTGCAAAAGTGATTTACATTTGCATTTCATAAAATAAAGATGAATTCACATTATGGAGTCTTGATATATACGCAGGAAGCTTTCTTTAAATTCACATATTCCAAAAATGTAGGTATTTACACTGAGATCTAGTAGCTTGTTCACAGTAGGATATTTTCCTTTGTTATTATTTATATTGCTTGGCTACGGAAATAATATGTCTTCTTCTCCTTCTTGTAAGATTCAGGGTAACTTGAAAGGATTGTAGCCAGACATTAGCTCCTGTGGACTTGCTGGTCAGTATTATAAGCATTCTTGTGTCTTGCTCACCAAATATAAGAATTTAATGCCCTGAGTTACAGGTGGTGACTTTTTTTATCACAAGTTGCAACAGTCAGTCTTTATCTTAGGAGGTTTCTGGTCAGTCCCATAAGAGGACCACACACAACCCTTGACATAATCAGACTATACTATGTATAGAAACTCACCCATCATTTGTCCTTTGAGTTCTTTATTGGGATCTGGTGAAGTCTAGAACAGCGATCAGAAATCACAGCAAGCCTGGAGAATTTCCACACCAAGAACCAACGTCCCAGTGCACTCAGGTGGGTCTCTGGAGAGCAGATGACAGCAGTAAGTGTGCACAAGGCAATGGCAGTGCACAGAGTTTACAGTTAAGAGGCCTTCTCTTGCAATACCTCAATACACCAAAGCAGGACTTTCCTAGACTTTTCACCAGTAGCAAGATAGAGAGATGCTCTGATCTGCTAGCAATGTTTTTTTTCTTTTCATCTTCCCAGAAAACGAATATTTTGTTGAACGGTTTGTTTTTTCATGATTTACACATCTGTATTGCTAATTAATTTCCACTCCCCATAATTTATTTTTTCACTGTAATAATTCACTATCTTTTAAAATTTGACTTGAATGAAGCAATTTTTTTTCACCACTAATCCTGATTGTTTCTAACGTGGGAGGCAGATATGGCTTAGCACATTGCTGATGCCCTTCAGCACCCTCCCATTTCCTTTTAGCCACTGGGGAATATTTTAATGCTTGAGTGTCAGGTTTTTAATTACATGGATTCATTTGAAAATCTGTTTTATTTCAGACCCTTCTGCTTCTAAGCCATATGAACAAAACTGGCAACCTGAACTACTACCTAAAAAATGGGAATTTTAGGACACATAAAATTGTAGTTTGCTTACATTGAATCATTCTGAAATTCCATTGTGCCCAAACTTGTAGTACTGTGGTGTCCAGAATGCTAGAATACTAGGATCATGTCTGGAATTGTGCTGAGGGAGTTATGCTCAGTGATAAGTTAGTATGGATGAGTAGGTTATATTTTGTTTGAAGTGAGCACCTAGCAAGATGAATTCTGACTCCAATCACATTAAATCATAGCAAACAAGTTTTTTAATTATGTTCAACTGTCCAGAGAGGCAGCAAAGTACATAACACCCATGGTTTTGAGGAGGAAAAGCCTACAGGGTGTTTATAAACCTCACTTCAACTTCCCTAAGATCTGCATGTCTTTTTTTTTTTTTTCTCCTGGCTCCTTCCCCCAGCTCTGTCTGCTCTTTGTGAGCTATTTCAGCCACATTTGCACAGTCCTGAGGCTGAGAAAATGTGGATATCAGCACAGGATCGGGCCTCTGCTCGCCCACTGTGTGGAGAAAGTACTTGCCTCGCCAGCACAGAGTGAGGTCATGTCTGCTTATAAAAATGCATTGGCAGATCATTAGATATCAAGGTAACATCAATTATGCCTGCAAATTGCTGGCACATAAAGCAAAGCAGAGATTAAGAGCAAATCTGGCCTTAAAACCCTGTTTGTGTGTTGTGCTGATGAGGGCTCAGAGTTTTCTCAGCCAGCAAAACCCCTCGGAATCCACTTACTCAGGCTGGCTCGAAGGCCCAGGACCATAAATCATTGTGCTCGAAACTAACAGTGAAAAATACCAACATTATTTAGCTCTCTCTCATGAGAAACTAGAGCTGCAAAAAGGGCCAAACCCACCTAAGGAGCTGGGATTTACACTGTGTTTTGGCAAGCAGGGCCACCAAGTACACGCTGAAGATTTAAATATGCAAAGGTAGTGGGAGCTCCCAGGTTGTTTCTGTCAGTCTGATGTGCCGAAATCGGCTCTTGGCTACAAACTGCACTTCTCTTGATGCCTTGAGGACTCCTCAGTGCTCTACGGGAGACAGGGCATTGATTCATACTGACCTTCTACGCCTTCCTCCTGGCTAGATGAAAACCTCCTGTGTTGGTGGCACCTCTCAGGACTTCCCGCTGCTGGTCTTGCACTGGAGAGCTCAAACAGAGCAGAAAACGCCATCCATCTTCCCTAGTACAACACAAGGACAAAATGTTTTTTTCAGTTTCCTTATGTGAGAAGCATTCCACCTTAATAATTAGTAGTTTAGGCATTTCTCATTCTGCCAGGCTTAATGAATATTAGTGATGATGAAGAATCCTGCTGTGAATAGATGAATATTGCTGTAGTTGTTTATCAAGGAGAATTTTCAATCTAGGTCAGACATAGGGAATAGTTTATCAAGCAGTACTAGATAGAAGGCAAGTCCTGCTGCTAATACAAGGGAGCATAAAAAAGTTAATGTACAGTATTTTTTTAAATGCATATAATGGCATTTAATGTCTTTGCAAGTCATACTTTAACATGTTAGTATGAGCATCAGTGCTTTTATGCCACAGTATTTGATGTCTTTGCATACTGACTATCATCAGTTAATACAGTAAACAGTTTTTCCTTGTGCTTTTTTTTCCTTACTAGAACAATCTATATTCACATAGGTACCTTCTTGAAGTCCTTAGATAGAAAAGCAACACCAACCTAGTAGATTATCCTAAGTGAAAGCAAGATGATCAAAATTTTTACATAGTTTCTCAGGTCCTGCTCTTTCTCAGGACATGCTATTTTTGTCTACATCACGCTGCTAATCTCAAATAAAAATCTGTGATAACTCCTGTAATCAACTCTTGTAATATGATAAGACTACTTAAGAAAAAATGAGATTTTTAAATAGGTGTTTCTGTCCTCATATTTTTGGGACCCTAGCATGGTGGGTTACCCCTCCCTGCCAAAGGGCAGGACAATATAGGCTCCTTTTTAGTTCCCACAATAATGCCTGGTATAAATCTGGGATTAAGGCCAGGCAGGGCCACAAACAAATTTGGGAAGGTGAAGTAATTGTATTTGCTGACGGTAATTGCTTCCTGTTATGAGTAGCAGAGCAATTAATGTAATTCTCTAGCATACTCCTGGGAAGAACAAAGTTGCTAGAGAAGAACAGCAAACAAATACCTCTGCTGGTTCCAGAAATCAGATTAATAACAAGTCAAGTTTGTTATATGGATGGTAGGAGAGAGCACCCACTTTCTTTTAAATGTTTGGCTGAGTCAAAGAGTTAATTAGGACTTAGCACCCATAATAAGGTTCAGGAATGAAGCACAAACATTACCACTGCAACACACCTGGGGTCATTCACTTTTATTTAGAAATGGGGAGAATAGGGAGAGAATAAACTCATTAATAAGTAATTTTTAAAAGCATTTGGATACCATTTTCAAAGCTACTATAGGAGCTTCATCTTCCCCTGATTCCCCACCACCCCTTTGCCCATAAACACCAGTTTTTGAAGGTGTTTTTAATAGCAGGGACACAGACAAGCACCTGATGCTGTCTCAAGGCATCCAGTTGTCTGGCAGCACCAAAGTCGATTGCAAATGAGCAGCTAAGTACTGTAAATGTTCAGATATATCACTTAGATGCTTTTGAAAATGTGTCCCCTTTGCTTAATTTTATGTAGTTTGCTGCAGAACCAACAATATGACCAACACCAGCCGCCCTAAGACTTAGTGCACATCCTAGTCACAAGGTCAGTTTTCCCACCCTTATTCCTGTTACCAAGGGAAAGAGGCAAGATGGATCTCAGCACCATCTACTGTCTTGTACCAGTATCTAATATCATGGCAAATAACATGTGAGTGTTTGGTACCAACAGCAACATGGGGTTGCCTTTTCACTACTCAAATTAGGGCTGGATCTTTTTCAAAAAGCTGCTCTCTTCTGCTATGAAAATTAATTTGCAATTTTATCGTCAGGCTTGATGATGCCACAGATTAAATCTCGTCTCATCCTAGTTCCTTCAACAATTAATCTTTTCTGCCTGTCAGAATTTGTTTAAGTTAATGGGTGGCCATATGGACAGAATTGTGCACATACTAGTTCAGCAGTGCCTGATGCTGCAGTGCTTTTAAGCAGGTATTTGAGATGCTCTTGGACAAATGGGAAGTTCTGAATGCACAGATTATTACTGTATTTCCACACTTCCAGTACATCATGTCACTTTGGTACTTCAGTGGATTCTTCTAAAATTGGTGATGAAAATATGCCTTTACACAAAAGTCCTGCAAGTAATTTCTGCTTGCCTGCCTCCCTCTCTTACCCCAAATCCCAACTCAGTGGCTTTTATAAAAACTCCACAGTTCTTCATCTAGATTTGTAACATGCTAGAAAAATTATGTAAAGATGTAGCACCAAAACCAACAGAGGAGACAATCTGGTCCAAGCTTTGATGCAGCCTCCCAGTACATTTAAACATGTGCTGAGATTAAGAAAATAGGTGGTAGAAGTCAGAAAAAAATACTAATTCAGAAGGATGGCAATACATTAGTAAAACTTGGGGACTAATTCTGATCCTGTTTAGAGCTATTTCTGCCAGTGGCTCTGGAAGAACTGAGGGTGACTCTCCCTGGTGCCAATGGGGGCAATGACAGATCCTTCTGCTTATAACCATCACCTGAAGGAAGCACCCTTGAGACACCGACGCAGAGCAGGAGGCTCAGGGCCACGCACCAGCACCTGAGAGCGAGTCAAGTGTGTCTTTCCCTAATGGTTTAAACGCAGACTTGAAAATTGTTTCAGACAAGTATTACTGGCACTTGCAATGGAAGCAGCAGCCTCGTGCAGTGGGTCTCACAGCGCTGAGGGACGAGGACACTTTTCCTGAGATATTGCAGCATACAGCTAAACAGTTCAGTTCTGGAAAACTGAACAGCATTACTGAAAATATTGATAGCCAACAGTTCAGCATTACTTTCTATGGCTGAAATATGTCACAGAAAAGAGAAGAAAATTAATTTGGCTGGGGCAGGCAGTGCTCGCCTAGGAGTCTTTAAGTAATTTGTTCAGCTCCGGTACACAGAAAAGGAAAAAGGCCCGATTTATTCAGAGGGTCCAACCCTCTGCTCACTGCCCTCGGCAGCAACGCTCAGCAACCGGCTGGGCGAGTTGTTGCTGACAGGGAAGAGCAGAATCTCTTGCCACCTCCACTGAGTCCGCGCTAGGACCACCTCACCTCACCCACTGGACCTCCAGGTCCAGCTCTACAAAGAGCAGTCTATGTTTACCTGAATCCGTAACTGTACTGTCTCTGGTCCCCTGCCAGCCACACTCCTGGCTACGCACCTGTTGCGTACATCGTGGGTGGAATTTTCTGCTTTCCTGCTGCCCGTAGCTGTTGTGTCAACCTGTGCTGTGCTCATGGGGACCCTCCTCCACGCGGAGGGGTCTGTGCCCTGCCATTAGTCATGGGGTGCAGTGCCTTGCCCTTACAGAGCAACGGATTTTGAAGCGAGGAAAGGGCAGAGCATGAATATAACCAGTAATAAGTCCAAGAAATGCCTACAGTCCTGTCTGATGGCACCCTTAGGCTTTAAGAATTGATGTTCAGAGCTCCTGGGAACTGCAGCCACAGCAAAAACAGCGAGGTGAGAAGTGATTATTTCAATGTAAACAAACAATACTCCATAAAACTGCTAGCACAGAGAGCTAGGGACTACTCAGACCTCATTCAAAGTTTCTATGCTTAAAGTTTTTGTGTTTTAAAACTGAAATTAGTGCAAGATGCAACAACATCTCTGGTATTTTAGACGTGTCTTAATCATGTTCTATAGAGAAATAAGATGACAGCTAAATTGCTTCTAATAACATAATTGCACCATGAAGCTACTCCATTTCCTTATAGTGAATGCTGAAATAAGAAACTGTGATTATGATGTCTTTCCTTTATTAAGAGATATTTTTCTTTTAAAACTATGCTCCAATTAGCACAAGATAATGGAAAAGCACTGATCTAATTTGAGCTTTACATTCCTGTAAGTCTACTCCTTAACTCCCAAAGAAATGTGCGCTCCTGAGTGTTTCCTTCTAGCAATTTTCTTAATATATGCAGCACTCCTGCCTCATAGAAACTGTTTCTAACAAATGCAGTTAAACATCTTCAGTATCATGGGATCCTATTTCTCCTAGTCATTAGATTGGAAAGTCTATTTGTTCATCAAATACATGTTAAAATATTAAAATTCTGAATTGATTTAAATACTAATGAAGGTATCAGAAGAGCTTAAATTCTGAAAATTACCTGGGATTACCTGGGATAACAGCTACCCAAGTGCAAGAGCTTTAGATGCTGAACTCAATGTGATGGTCCTAAAAGGAAAGAGCAAACCAGAAAAGTGAAAATGTGAGGGGAGATATGGAGCCAAATCTGCTCTTTACAGTCGCTCTTGTAACTCCATCCTTTCCTAACGTGCAATGCTTGTTGCTTCTCTATTTCCTGTCCCTGCTCCCTTTTCCTTTTACTGTAGGTTACTGTGGGATTAGGAGCAGTGCTAAGCATCACTCAGATGCAGCTCAATGTTTCTCCAGGGAATTCTCTCCAAGGGTGTTTGGACTCCCTCAGGGTAACTTCCAGATTTAGTTTAAACCCATTAATCACAGAAATGTAGTTTTGCACTCTCATTATTCTCTGTCCTGAGATATCTTGTTTCCTCATGGTATTTCAAACACGAGATGCACACAACTGCACAAAGCATAATGTTTTGTGATGGTTTTATTTTTTGCCAAAGCCATGGTAGTAGTAACATGATGAGATGAAGTACTATTCCACATCCCTTGGCTATCACTATAAAGTGACCGCTCAATGCAATCACTTTATTTATTTATTTATGACACTGTGGTCTTCTGAATAACTTAAGAGAATTACTTTATTGAAATGCTGCTGCTACCACTGAGGACTCTTGAGCTCTTCATACCACTTACTGTTGCCAAGCTGATAAATATAAAACATTGTTTTTTGACAACCTGCAAGGAACACTGTATTCCTTGAATGGAACAAGCTCTCCAGCCATGATGGATAGGAGGGATCTTCACTCCCACTACCACACACTAGCATGCTGATCAATAGCAGAGTGTGTATAGGGAGGAGTCAGAACCAAAACATCAGACTCAAAACTCAACAAAACTTGAGGGAAATCACTCGCATGTTACTCACCAGTAAGGAAGGAAGGATTTCCTGTGACTTCATGATCTTTTTGTTTTTCTCCACAGAACATATGACATTTGAGAGAGGCATTTTCCATATTGATTTGGTGCTATAACATTCATACGCAGCAGAATAATAATAAGATACAGCGGTGACTCACCATTCATGAATGAAAAACATAGCCTGAGGGGAGGTAGGCATAAGAATTAGGGATTTTTCCTGCAGTCCCAGAACCCCAGCATTGCCCTATTCTACCTCCCCTTCACATCCCTCCCTCCCTACTCAGATCATTTCTCAAGCTGCAGTGTAATTAGCCCAAACTTTTCACTCTGCTTTCCCACAAGTGACCCAGACTTGCTGTTTCTCTCCCCCTTCCAAATGCCCTGTCTGCTCCATCCTTGAAAAAAACACAGGTAACATTCCTGAGAGCATTCACTGATCATCTGCCATACATGGCATGCTGCCACCATCCTTCTCTACGGAAGCTTTCATCCTTCCATCTCCATCCTTCTTGACCAGAGGCCTTCCCAATGATATGTCTTTTACTGATCTCCAAGGTCTGCCAAATAGTGCTTATCTCAGCTTGCTTAACACCAGGCCACACCACCCACATCCTGGGTCACTTTGAGGTTTGTAGCTTTTGCAGGACTTATTTTCCTGCATTTCTTGCAGACTCATCCTTTCTACCCATTGCCTTAACACTGAAGCTAGGGCTGTACTGCAGGTTTGGGATTATGTGTCCATTCTTTAGAAGGAAAGGCTTCTGCATCTGAAGTGGTGGTTCAACTCCTCACAGCTGTAAAGCCAAATTTTGAGTCAAAGTTGGGTTCAAAGTAAAAATTTCTTCCATGCTTTGGGCTGCACTATGAGCAAATGCTATGCAACAGATAAATAATATAAATAAATAGGAGAAAATAAAATAATATCAGAAAATAAATCATGAAGTTTTCAGATGTTCAGATTGGACTCTCTGATTTCTTACCTGGAAAGAAATGGGTCAAAAGATGCAGTTCCTGTGTACCATTTTTGTCTCTTACTTGAAATGAATGTCCCTGAATGTGTCAGCTTGGATGAATTTTACCTACACCTAGATACCTTAGCATGCGTCCAGCTGGAGCGCAGGCAGTACGGCGCAGGAGGTAGCACGTTCTTCTTGCACACTGCTTCAAAGCTCCACCAGGAACGAACGGAGTTCTCTTAAATCTGTACCTACCTTCACTTCAATAGGAAGTGAAGTCCCTTAATACATTAGAGTCCAGCTCATTCCTCACAAAGCTTTTCTGCTACAAAATCACCCAGAGCAAATTCTAGCATTTTTCCTGTCTAACCAAACTTACACTGTTGTCATCATCACGACCATCCTCAGATGACAGAGGACATGTCTGCAGGACACATTACACGTACTACTGAACCTAGCTCTTCAAAAGATTTAATCTGGCCCCAAAACCTTTGCTTTTCCCTCTCCTGTCTTCCCATTGCAATGGAGGAAATAAAATGGAGGATATAAATACACACAAATTGTAAGTCCTAATAACTTGCTCTTTAGAAGAATCATATTACTCAGAGGTGACCTGTACAGGTACTCATTAAAGTCAGTAACTTTAATCATTTGTTTCTCTACTGTGGTTGGAAGAACTATGACTACTTTTAAACAATGTTTTACATGAATACCAAATGTTTTTCTTGGAGTTGCTTAATATGTCCCATTAGTTATAGACAGATTCTGAATCCGTTTCATTCCTCAAATACAGCTACTTCTTTCATGGGAAAAACCTGACTTGCAGTTAATATGAAGCACCCAGAGCCAATCTCATGTGACATTAAAGTCACTGCAACCTGTCTCTCAGCATCACTAAATTAAGGTATTTATCTCAGCCTAAAAGAGGAAAGAAAAATGCTTTGGTTGCAATATTGTCTCCAGTGTCGAAAAGATTTTGGAGTGACTCATTTATTTTAAGAGTGTGAAACACTCACTGTGAATGTTTCAACACGCTTTCAATTCACTGTGAATGTGAAACAACAGTGCACTGAAAAAACAAGAAATTCATTTACCTTTTTTTTAAACTCCATAAAGGAATTGTGATGTTTTCTTTCCCTCTTGTTATTTATTTGCACCTAAAAATGTTTTAAGCAAAAACAGTAACAGGCTGAAAGGCCCAACCAGATGATAAAGCTCAGACAGGTCGAAAATCTGAATTCTGAAACTTTGCTAACAAGTTGCTCTGAATCAATTTTCCCGCAGCTGAATCTATGCTCTTGTCTGTTCTCATTTCCCAAAGGTAGTTACAGCATTGACGATTTGAAGTATTTCATAAATAACTTGCTGGTATTCAGTATGTTGCCTTATTTCCTCTCCCATAATTGAGTTGTGCTGATTTGACATTTTGATTCAGCACTGCTGAAAGAGCAGCCTCAATTTACTGAAATTTCTGTGGTTGACGCATTTAGGGAAAAATATTGATTCCATTTTGCAGGGCATTCATTAAGGTAAAGGTACTTACCTTACATTTGTTTGCAGCCACAACTAGTCTTCCATCAGGAATAAGAAAAAACACCTCATTCTCCTCCACGCAATAAGAAACTTTGGGCAGGAACAGTTCTGATCGGAGACCTGGTATCTGTAGGCTATGGAAACAACTAGGGATATTTGTCCTGTTCTATGACTACTTGTAAGCTACTTGCAGAGCCATTTTGGTACTCTCTTGAGCTTCCTCTCAATTACATCCTTTAGAAATAAAGAGCATCTGGGAATCCAGACAGATCCAACTTCCCTGGTGTTGGTAGTTGCACAGATCAGATTTTCCATCTTTTCCCTTCTAACTAGTCTTAGGATAATGTTTGCATTTCTGGTAGAACTTCATAAATGCTGCTCTTGCTACTGATTGCTTAGAAAAAGTTGAAAATTATGTATCTCTTTTCCAATTTAGGCTTCAATTTCTCAGTTATATCTCTCTTTCTGAAGAAGATACAGCTTCCTTTGGGAACTGACTTTCCTAAAACATGTCCATTTCACAGTTCTCTCATCCTCTGCCTTTAATGCAATAAATATTAGTGGATCTTTAGCCAATTATTTAAGGTCTGTTACAATTTGAGGTCTATTTATACTATATATACAAATATATATATATTTTTTGAGGTATATTTCTTAAATAGCTAAATGGCTAAAAAGACAGCAAGACACACCGACACCTAAGTCGCCACTACTCTAACAACTTCTACATTTCTTTGACAAAATATTAAAGAGCTTACCTCAAAATAAGACCAGGAGGATTCCTATAAGCTTCAGACTTGTAGATGAAAGCTTTTAATTCATGTTCTTAGGAAGTGGCTGGTCTTTATGCTCTCTCTTCCTGTCTCATGTCTTCCATGACTTGAAGGACTGAACTATCTTGAGGACCTCTAGCCTTTGTTGTGTTAGGAAAATAGCAGACATTATTTTGATTCAATACAACTACAACTTTTATTTGGTCTTTCTTCCATAATTGAGAACTCAGAAAGGCCAAAGCTTTCAGGAATGATATTTGAATAAGAAGATTAATTATGAAAGTCATTAAGGACTTGACTGATATTGCACAACCATTCATTTGGTATTTTCTACCTAAACCCTAAGTCAGACTGAAGATGACAAGTAAATAGCTAGTCATTTATATGCAAATACCTAGAGAATGATAGGGACGATACAGACAGGTCTGCTAAGGGAAAGGTGGATACACAGAGCTAGTAAGGCAGACAGCTTGCATGTGCTGCAAGGAAGGCCAACTCTTGTAGATCCCTGTTTAGAGAGAATGAGCATTGCACAAAGCAGGTCCAAGGAGAAAAAAATACATATGTTTAAGTAACCCAAAGCTCAAATCCAAACAGTTTTTGGGCAAACCTGCAAATTTCCCTGCACAGACACAGTGTCTTTGATCTCTGAGTTGCTGCTCTGCCAGTGCAATTCTGAAGGATGGCACGGTCCTGAGGAGATCCTTGGAGTCTGCCACCTGTGCCACTCTGCTGGCTTCTATAAACATAGAGACACAACTTGGACTTTCTATACCCCACAATCCATAAGGCCTATTCAGTAACAGTATACAGTTCTTTTCCTCCCATTTTTATTTTGCCCTTATGATTAGCCAAATTATTCCACTCTGAAAAATGAACAATAAAAGCCATTCACAGCAACTCTGCTAAGTTTTCTTTATTAGCTTCTTTGCAGCTAATGGTAAGAGAACAGCCCTGAGTTTGCTTTAGTATAGCCATTTAAACAACTTAAGCTTAAAATACTCCCAAGGCCAAAATTATGACTATATCCAACATGAACATTAAGGCTTATTATGCCTGCTAAGCACAGAGAACCAGCCTTGTTATTACTGCACATTATGCTTGAAAGCTGTTATGGGCAACATGCTGAATCCTCTCCACAAAGCAGCATGGGAGGTACTGTTTTGTGGCTTTTAAAAATTACAAGTTTACACAAAGTTGAATCAACCAAAACCCTCAAAAATCCTGTCCTAAAGATCTTCATACTAACCAACAATTTAAAGTACATGCTTCTAGATTGTGATTCTAAGGGCTCAATACTCAAAGGAACCCAATTAAAAGCAGTTGGTAGAAATCATAAGCTTCTCTTATGTTCCAGCCCCAGCCAACAAAAGTTATGAAGCTGAAAGGCCAAGTGTATAATCTATTATAAGAAAAGTTTTGATTTTCTTTGTTCACCGCAGTTTTAATTTCCTAGAATTTGACAATAGCAACTGCAAGTTCAGTGAGACACAGTGTATGCAAAAAGTTACAGAAAGAACATATAGCATACTCTCAGTTTCTTTTGAAGTGGCTGGTACACTTTTCCAGTTAGAAGTAAGAATAGCTCAGATGTAAAAACTCACATGTTTTCAAATTGCTGCACATAAGTTTAAGTTTCAAACACTCTCACAAAAAATGACATCCCTCCTAAAAAGGATGAAAAGACTTGATCTTAAAATTTGAAGTACACCTGTCAACAAAACTGATGTAGCAAATGATATTCAGGCTTCATCTGTAAATGGGAGATGTAAATCTCTCTAACCCTTTAACATAAATGGCATTGTTAAAATATTTAAGCAGCTCTTTTGATCACAGATTTTTAAAGAACTCTTACAAGATAAAAAGATTCATATTCATTAATGTTCATGACTTATAGGCTGAAACCTTAACGCTTGAAAGACTTGAAAGCTTCCATATGACAGTTCAGGACTAAGTTAGTTGTTCCCCTAGATTACTGGGAAATAAAAAAGGCACTTAGAGCTCTTTGGATACTTGTAGGAAGTGCAACATTTTAAAGATTAGAGCTTGAAACCAGCACCCCGCTCAAACATATTTATGTTTGCTTTAAAATAAAAAATTTCAACATGCTTTGATAGAGAATCCAAAAATTGCTGGGAATGTTTGCCTATTCCAATTCATTTCAGTGTTTTTGTTAACATTTCATAGGAAATAGTAATCAAAATCTTAGTACAAAACACCCACCTAGTTTTGACTAACCTCTTTTCTTAGAAAAGTCTTCCATCGAAACAATTTTAAGATGATACATAGGAAAACTGTAAGAGAAGAGGTGGAGGAAAATGAAGAAAAATACAACACAAGCAAATGCTAAATTTTATTGAGTTACTACATTCACATATGTTTGAACACCAAACTATCACATTTGGCTAGATAAGAACATATTTACGATGTGAAGACACCACGTTAAAGCAGTACACAAGGAAAGTTTAAAACAAAGCTCGCCTGGGACGGTGTACCAAATTCTGCTCTGCCTGACAACTGTTCTATCTCCTAGGAATTGCAATGGTGGGACAACAATTTGCATGAAAATGGCTAGCTGCAATAGCTGCTATGTGCAAATCAAAAGATACTACTTCCTAGTACAGTACCAATACAAATACATATCCTTCAGGTTGCCTCTGGATACCAGTGGTGGTGGTAGTAGTCCATAAACACGCAGGGGAGAGTAAGTCAGGTTCTCAGCATGATGGTCACAGTCCATCCTTGCAGCTAAGCAAGTGTCTCTCAAAGCCATTTGGCCCTGTTAGAAGGTTGGTTTGGCAGGGCCTTCTGAAGGATACAGTTCTGTATTATCTGAAAAATAGCAAATATAGTTAAAAATTAGGGGGGGGAGACTGATGCACAGTAGTTATTAACTACTGGCAAATCCAGCACAAACCACACAGCTCTCAACACATCTCATGGGATTTATTTCTTCCAAGCCTCTCAACATAGTGCCACCCTTCATAGCATGAAGAATCATGATGCCAAAGGGCAGCACTAGAACTATGAGGTACTTAAAGCCTGTTTTGAAGATATATGTCTGGCAGATGTGCTCTTGCTCCTCTGTACAAGCAGAGCTCTCACCTCATACATGATAAAGACTTGAGGACAGTGGTGCTTGAGTAAAACAAAACAGGCTTAGCTGGCAGGGACAGCATCATTCATTTAACATTTCTATGCAGTGACTCTTGGGACCTGCACTGCTCAGATCTACACTAAACTGTAGATTTTTTGATAGATATAGGCATAGATGTGTGCTTTTAATCCTGGAGGACAACAGAATATTTTGCAGACTACATTGGAAGAGTTTCTATATAAAGAAATTATTCAATTGCTCATTGAAATGGGATTGCTTCTGAGAGCAAGTCCACCAGCTTCCACAGCTACACTTTGAGGAAGGGAAGAACACACTTTGAGTTTTTGATGGAAACTTGGCCTGCAGAAGCAGATGTCTGTCCACAGTCCTGGATAGGCAGAAGAATAATGGACACATACTGAGACCGTGCCAGAAAATCTCAGCTCATTGAGCTTCTAGCAGAAGTTCTAAGTGTGGAAGTTTGACTTTCAAAACACATGGCAACTCTCACAGCAAAGAGCAAGACAAGGGTGTTGGCTCAATATTGGTTCATCAGGAATAATGCTTTTATCTGAGTTATCAGAATGACTTTTTAGAGTTCACAGATTTCCTTTTAAGGCACTGAGGATGGTTCCACATTCTTGCCTAACTTGAAACAAAACGCACACAACATATATAGAAATTTAGGTCTGTGCCCCCTCAGTATTGCCACCCCCCATCCTGAATTCCTGATTAAACACCACCAGAACAGAAAGGAGCTCAGATGTTCCCACTATGGCCATGCTTTTCTCCAGACTGAGGGTTGGAGATGCAAGTCTAGCCTCTTTGTCAAGATCCCCACTGAAGAAAACAGGCAAGCTGCCTTGGTGCCCATTTGAGTATTTGTTGCCATTATGGTTGAAAAAATTCTGTTACTAAATCTAGATCTATTTCAATGTGAAACTCAGCTCATTACTTCTTGTCCTGCCTGCCACAGACACAAAGAATAACCACTGCCCTCTGGGTAACTTCTGAACACTGTCACTCATCTTTTCTGTGCTAGACTTAAACAGCTTAATCCTATTCTGCCTTTCCAAAACCCTTATAATTTTCTTCTTTTTTATTACCTTTGCAGTTTGTAAACACCTGAATAACTTTATGTTGGCAGTGCCTCTGCTGCCATCACCGGGGCTAATGATTGCCTCACATCTTACATACAGCCCTCCACTGCAGAATGCCAGAATGGAAGAAAGCTCCACAACATCAATACTCTACACTACTCTCCCACTACTTAAAAAAAGATTACTTACTCAGTTATTCACCCTTAGGTATCTTTGGGGATTTGATTTTTTCCTCCCCTTTCAAGTGCAGTACTTTGCTTTTATCTTCATTGAATTTCACCTTTCTGATTTCAGACTATTTTTCCAGGGCACTAAAATAATTCTGAATGGTAGTTTTATCCCCCACAGTCCTGCAGCCCTTCCAAGGGTGGTACCATCCACAAATTTTGTGCAAGTCTTCATTCCTTCAGCCAAGCTATTAATATTCAAATGACAGATCACTGAAACACCCTCCTGTCCAAAAAAGAAGTTTGAGCCACCAGAAATCTCTTTCACTGAAGTCTTATATTTTGATAATCATAATCACTTGCTTCTTCTCTGATAAGTCAATTACCTTGTCACAAAAAAATTAGAAAAAGAAATTAGACTGGTTCGTCATGACTGGTTTTTAGGAAACCCATGTCAGGTATAGCTTGATAGTTTAATAATTCAGCTATCACCATTGCACATCTGAAGCAATGACTCCTGACTCCTCCTCTTTCCCTTTCTAAAGCTAAGAGCTGTGTTGGTCCTTCTGTAGTGCCATCCTCCACAGGACCTTGCAAATTCAGATGCTAACTTGGGTGGGGGGACAGGAGAGAAAGGCTGCTGAGGGGTTGGTGTCACCTCTTCAGGTGGCACAGCTAAGAAAAAGAGCATGCAAATAAGCCTGAATTACCTGGAGAATTAAATGAGTAGTGAGGGTGTAAGAGTCTTGTTGCTAATTAACAAACTGAATTTTCACAGGAAGTATGCACATTAAATCAAATCACCTGCTGTGAGAAAGTCACCCACAGTGGGTGAAGGTTGGCAGCCACTGCTGGAATCTGTGCAGGCCTCTCCCTGTGTTAGAGCAGTTCCCCACAACAGGAGGGGACAAGTCTGCAGCAAGCAGTCAACATGGAGAGCAGAAGTAAAACCAGACAGACCAGGAACTTTCAGCAATGCTTAGCCTGAATATCTGTTAAAGCTCAAAAAAGATCCATGTCTCTCTCCAGTTTCCCAGGAAGTTCCCAGCTGCCTCCCTCTAGATCTGGGAGCAAAAAGGCTCACATGCTGAAGGCACACTCCTTTTCTTCACCCAAGAACTCTCTCAAGCACTGCAAGTTTTTCTGATATTGACCAGGCTCAATTTGCCAACAAATGAGAATCAGACAATTCATCCACAAGAGCTGCTGAGTTTCCTGGTCTTTGTGTGACACGGATCTGTATTCAAACCCTACAAAAATGTCCTTTGCAAAAGGCCTTTTGATTTTCTTCTCTATCTGGTTCCTCTTTCCTGTAAATAGTAGCATTTGGCAGGCTATGCATCCTCAAAACATGATGGAAGGCAGGCAACCAGGAAGCTGAGACATAAGGAAACAAGAATCTCACAGCTTTACAGAAAGCAATGTCGCATTCACATACCCGAATGAAGGACCCAATACCTAGCACTTGCCTCAGATGATGATTCTTCACTGTAATCTTGCCATAGCATTCTTCTCCCACATACCATTTCATTTTCAATAGTAGAAAAGGATGAGTGTATTGGGGAAGGTAAAGTTGGAAAATGAACTTTGTCATACAAAATGTTTTTGTGACAATGAGCAAAAGCAATCTATGTAGCTAATAAAGGGGAGCTCTGCAATAGGTGCATTTGCATTTATGAGGGACAGAAGGGCGGTTTTTAGGGTGGAAGAGAAAGTACACACAGCAACATACTCTGACACATTCATTTTTCTGCTAAGAACTGCTGAGTAAACAGGCCCACTTTTTCTGCAGCAGACATTGCTGATCTATGGCTATTTTCAAATTCTCACATTTGTGTTTAGCCACAAGCTTTTACCACCTGCAGAAACAAAAATGAATGTTTCATGTCATCTGAAGTCTTCTGCATTATTCATAAATTCCTCTCAAGGCTGAAGTACAATTCATCTGTACTGGAGTACCTTTTATATACTTTTTGCATGATCTGTGCCATGGGCAGTTCAAACTTTAAATATGATTTCCACATAAAATCAAGCCAGCAAGCAAGTCTTCATTTGTTGTGACATATCCTGCTTCATTTCTCTATCAGACTTGACTCAGTAATGGCAGGTAGCATCTCCAAGAAGCAGAATCGTGCTGAACAGTGCACCAGATGCTTACCCTTGTCACACAGAAAACTTTCTACCAGTTTATCACTGGAATCTGTCTAACAGTTTATCACCAAATATGGCTTTCAAATAATAAGTTACAGTGGCTGCCAGTGCATCCTGGATAGCATCAAGGGAATGTAATCTTCCTTGGCATATCACTGTGAAGGCGTATTCATGAATAGGTGAATCAGGCAGAGTTCCTAGGTTTAGGAGCATGCAACTCAACCACCCACTCTGTTGGTACTTTTCAGAAAGCTAAAAATCTACTTAAAGAATCTCAAGCTTTTTGAAAAATGCCTCTACACATTACACCACCACATAGGGGACAGAGCAGAAGGCATAGGAATGCAACAGAATAAGATGAAAAGTGTTCTCACAGTACCTATTTAATTACAGCATTGGCAGAATCCATCCAGTGCATCTACTTTAACACAGAGAATTCCCTCTAGTCTCACTACCTGAAATATAAAAATATTTTAGCAGGTTTTTCTTCTCTTAGTTCCAAGTATAAATACATAAATTCACCAACTGCACCAGAGACACACAGTTACAGCAATCTTTCTCCACAGCCTATAGAATAAGGGACAGAAAAGTAGTAGACAGATCATTTCCCTTCCCACGAGGAGGCCCCTGAGAAGCAGAAATGACCTCATAATTCTTGTCTACCTTGCCAGCCTCATTCTTGCCGATTACACAATCTTTACTATCCAGGTTCCTCACTTCCTTACAGGATCCAGCATTGTTCACTTAGCTCTTAACAAAACACTTGCAATTTAGGGGCACCCTTGTTCCCTGCAGTTTGAAGGGAACAATTCTTATGCACAAAAAGTTCAGAGTCAGAGAGAAAACAAGGCATAAGACCAAATTCCCTTTGATCTTGTGATTATTCATGACTTTTGCATTCCCTGGGCAGGGATTTTTTTCTGCATCTTTATCATAAAGACTTTTATAGCAACTGATTCCTAGCCTTCTGATGGGAAGAACAGAAGCACCAGTTATGAGTTCAACAAAAAAAATCCTTCCTCTCAGAAAGAATTTACTGTATTTGTATATAATTAAAAAGCAAATTCAATATGTTAAGAAACATGAGTTTCTTAAGTATTCAGCCCAATCTCTAAAAACATGGTTCAATTCTCTGTACCATGGAATTCCTTTGTGTCTTAAGCTAGTCTGATAGAGCTGTATTTTTAGAGGTACCATATGGAATAGGATATAAGTGTTCACCCTTTTCAAGATTCAGATGAACACTAATGTCTAAGCTGACACATGAATGATTAAGACAACTCTACTTCCCTCTAGCTCTGTCTCCTAATAAAATGGGGTAATAACATCCCTACTTGAGGTAATTTGAGGAAAAATTGTAAAGCACTTAGTGCTAGTGTATGGCAGACTGCTAACCCATGGGCCAGATGCCACATGAACATGACATGGAGACAGAATGCAAACAATAAGAAAGCAATATATAAAGATTTCAAATTTTGACTAAAAAAGGAGACGACTTCACAAACAATAGAATATGGTGCTCCTTTCTATAAAGAAATACTAGACTGAACACACATCTCAGAAGAAACTGTGCTGTAAACTCCTTGAGCACAGGATTTTCTTGTTATATGCACACAACCTGATATGCAAATTGTTACTCTTAAATTTTATCAATATGACTGCATTAACATTCAGGCAGCTATTCCTGGTCTATACCAGTGTAGGTGAGTCTAGATTGGGCTCATTTTTATGAAATTCAGTTCTCAGAATAAAATGCTCTTTCTCCAAAGTTAACATTCTCAGATAACTCAAAAGAGTTCATATGCAGTACCTGTGTATTCAGGCTATTAAAGACCATTGCTCAAGACTAAATTGAAGCAAATTCCAGCTGATCTGCTGCTTGCAGAGTTGCCAAATCTGAAACTTTGAAGTTGTACATCCGGTTTATTGTTAGATCTGCAACTGATCTTTGAATTAGCATTAAAATTCATCAATTCCACAATGCTATTTTGAGATCTTCAAGGAGCACACAGAACAGCAACCAATTTTGCTGCCATTACAAGAGGGAAGAAAAGCAGACAGTCAATTGTATGCTTAATGAAACACAAAGCTCCAACTGAGCCAATATATTTTGGTGAAATGGAATATGAGTATTGCTTTCATAAATGAATGCCCTCTGAATGCCACAGGTGTACTGACACTATACAACACCTTAGGTGTAACACAGCTATCATCTAAAGGCAAGACTAAACTAGTTCATAAAAAGCAGCAGTGAGCTAAGTTCACAGTTAAAATTTACACAGTCCTGAGACTTAAAATTTTCTGAAGCTTCTAAAATTTATTAAATTCATTTTTATTATCTATACATAGTTACGCTGAGATCTGAGAGAAGATCTAAAACAAAAGGAGATGCCGCTTTAATTGTTTCTCTGGCCTGAGAGCGGCTAACCAGCCATCTCGTAATAGATTCAACTCTCACATAACTTCCAAGCTAAAGAAACCCAAATATGATGAAGGTAAGCATTCAGGCTTGTCAATGAAATCCTTCAACCTTTTCAAACTTTTCAACCCTGACACAGGAATGAGCTTTCAATTTCTGGCAGCCTACCTGATCAACCACTAAAGCTATCAGAATTTAAATATGAAATAATTGTCATTCACAGCAGCCAAAGTAGAATAATAAAAATGAAAAAAACAAGGGACAAGTGAAAAGTGAAGAATGTTTAACTGCAAATCAATGTAGCTTGAATAAACCCACAAAACCAAAACAAAAAACATGGAAGAGGGTTAAGACAGCAGAGATATCTCAGGTTCCAGAAATCCTAACATCTGGAGCTATGAGAGAGGATAACAGTGGCTCATGTGTGGGGAACTTGGAAGGCAGTTCACCTCAGGACAGGAAGAGAGGAAGGATCTCAGATCTGCAATGCCACAGCACAACGCTCCAGGCCCCAGGGAACCACAGCAAGTGCTTGGTGGCAAAGGTACAACAGCATCTGCCTCCTTCCCAGTCTCCTGACACCAAATATTGTTGGCATCTCATACTATGCCAGCACTGCTGTACTGGCAGTGGCTTAAATGCTAACGCCATTGCAGAACCACCTGAGGGACAAAGTAAACAGCAACATTTTCAAAAGCATAACACCAATTTCTGATCGAATACAACTCCCTTGTAAAAGTTCACAAAGCACTTGCCAGCCCCAGGGACTTCATTCATGCCATTCTAGGTAGCAGGTCCTATTTCCACTGTCTCCATCCCCAGGAGAAGTGTCAATTTTTCAATTTGCAGATTAGTAGCAGTTTGCAGAACGTGTGACCCTCACTTTGGCAACTTGCTGAGCTTACGCAGTTCCAAGGAAGGCTCTGCATTTCCTAACTACCCTATAACCTGCATTTTCTGGAGAATAAAAACAGACCAAACAAGTTCAGTATGAAGTGCATCATGAGTTTTAGACACCCATGAGTGGACTTACTGTTATATAATAGGCTACAACTATAGCTATATGCAGGTATGAAAGCATTGTAAAAATAGTTTAAAATAGGCCTAATCTTTTGAATTGAAGGTGGGAGAAGAAAGCATGATAGATACTTTTTCTTCCACAAAATAGTCCCTTTTCAACTAGTTCCACACACAGGGCATAAATCAATACAATCAGACAAGAGATCACACAAGGTGTTATCTTCTCTTTCTACAGCTATACTGAAGAACAACTCAAGCTAGATTTAAACATGTGCAAAAGCCTGAAGCAAAGGGTAAAACTCATCATATGCCTGACATCAAAACTTACAGCCAGATTCCACTAACATAATGTTCTTTCTTCATGTAAACATGAATAAAAACACATTTATCAATACATCAATACAGTCTTAGCCAATTTTATTAGGGTTTTTACATTTATCAAGGCAGCATTCCTCAGAACAAGTGGTGAGACCTGAGGCTTATAGTTATCTTAAGTCTAAGCTGCAAATACTGCCTGTGACATCAGAAAGCAGCCATAGATTTTTTTTTCCCTTGCCAGGGGGCTACCAGTGGGCATTTCTTGCTCCTGCAGTAGCCCACTGAGCACTCTCATGCTGCTAGCACTTGGAGGCTGAAACACAGACTGGGTACAAAGGTACAGATTACTGGGACTGAAGTAAAGAGCCCTAGATCTCAGGAAAACACATTTAAAACCTCTCTCAAGATTCTTATTCCTAGAGTGAAATTTTTGCTTTAAACTTGTTTATTTGAACAGGAAATATGGAGCAAGCAATTCTGTAAGTTTGCTCTTGATAATGGGATTTTTGTTGCATCTTTACTTGTATGGCAAAATTTTACACTCTTCCCACAACTAAATAGAAAGTACTGAGCTTGTGTTATTTCATTTGAGTTTGGTATGGGTATCATTCAGAAGGTGTAACAGCACAACAGCTTGACACCTGCCATCAGAAAGAAAACACACTCTGCTGTATTTCTTCACATCAACTTATAGACAGAATAAGGCTCTTTCTCTGCAGGGGATAACATATGCCAATAACAATTGGTCTTACCTGCCACCTGTAAGCTCAACCCAGCATCCAGTTTGCTGCGTGGCTTCGTACTGATAAACAAGTAACAGAGAACACACACAGTGATGATAAAAGCAAACAGGACCACCGCTGCTATCGACAGGCCCACAAGAGCTCCAACACTGAGAAGAGAGAAAACAAAGAAATTAAACGTGCAAATAGTCTAAGACATCCATTTAAACAGTGGTCAGCATGATGCCTGCAAGTTACTTGTATTCAGGCAGGGGAATGACTGCATATTTTTACCATACACTTAAATTTAGAGCTCAACATGTTGGTTTCATAAATTGGTATTATTTCATCACTCTCACAAGGGCCATGTCCTTAGTGACTTTTCATGTTACCTCTGCATATTACTCCTGAGTCTGATTTAAGCCATGTGGATGAAAATAGGAAATAACTTCCTAAGTACCTGGCATCAGTGAGATCAAAATGTTTCCAGTGCTATGCATATTCACCAACAGACCACTGAAATTCAAGACAGTGCAATGTGAAAAAACGTAAACTACTAATTTTTCTTTTTCAACTTCTAATTTTTGTGACTCTAAGGGATTTTGAGCAATTTAGAAAAGATATAGTTTTAAATATCACATAAGAACATACAGAAAGGAATTTCAGAGGCCCAGGCAGTGGCCACTGAAGCCACCTTTGGTCTGAAATGCCATTTTTTAAAAATGCACAAAAAGCCTTTTGGAGCACTTGTCACCAGTTAAACACGCCTATTAGAGACATGCTTGTCACAGACTCCCCTCCAAGGCTGAAATGCCTGTAAAAAGAGGAATAAGTGATAACTATATTTTTCAATTCAATTTTCAATTTTCAGTTCTTGCAAAGCTGCATGGAATACTGTGATCATTGTTTATGCCTCTGCATCAATGAAAAATCTTGCATCAAGACTAGCAAAGCTCTTCTGTAAAATTTCTCAAGGTACAACTAAAACTAAAGATGAATTAATTTACACACAGTTTCAAAGGCAAAGGAATGCATACAGAATATTAAGAATGTAGAATGTACAACAATATATGTAGACTTTAACAGGACATTGCCTTTGCAGAATGGAAGCCTCTTTGTAGTGCTTCCATAGTCTGACAGTAAAACATTACAGAGTACATACAGAAATCTTTAGTAGCGCCCTCATTACTAATCTTTCTTTCCAAGTCTTTTCCTACCACAAAATTCCCCTGATGAAACAAAGGACGATTTGCAAAACAGTCCAGGTCTCCTCTCTTAGACTATTTGATGCAGCCAGCTCTCCAGCCCCCTATTCGACAAACCAAGCCAGAAGTATTGCCTTCTGGGGAAATTAAATTGTGGCTCTTTAATCACAGACAAAGAGTGCCTGAGGCTTGAGGGTCCTTCTATTACTGCTGGGATATATTTGCAATTTTGTCAAAGGAGAAAAGGACAGAAGAGAGGTAAATGTCTTGGTGAGGTGGTGAGACTAGGAATCATTTATTAAATTCTACAAACTCAGGCCTCTGGTGATGAAAATGCCCTTATACAGCATTGCTATCAGTGACAAGTCACTTCCACCATGGCCCTTCAGGGCAAAAGGGAAGAGTTGTGCCACAGGACACAGGTTTTCATGAATTTTACATACAAGTTCCAAGCTACTACAAAGCCTCTTTACAAGATCCTGAAACACAGGTAGACAGACATGCCCATAGAAAACTCTTGAAATTGGCAGGATGAGGGAGAAAACATCAGAAATTAGTACAACTTTTAGATGCAGTTCTCATGAGTTACCAGAGAGAACCACTAACAAAATCTGTTTAACATTTAGCTCCATACATGTTGTCATCAGCAAAACTATTGGTTTTGAAATAACAGTTTTGTCTTTATGAAGATTTTTTTATGGTTTGTCATCTGTGTGAACTAGAATCTCATATTTGGTGTACATGCACATACTAAGTGTGCATATATACTCACACACACAGTATGTGCATGTAGGCAAAAAAATATATTTTTTTTTACTGCTTGCCTATACATCACTTGAGCCATTCTGCTTAATACTGGATTTCAATACATCCTTACAATCACAGACCTCACCTGGGTTCTGCTCTCGTTTCTGCATTTCTGCTCGAAACATCTGTAAATCAAATGGAGAAAGCAGAAGAAAGACACTATGGGGGACTGAGGTGAGCAGCCACCAAACAAAGAAACATCTCCTCAGCTAAGCCTGTTCCAGGAAGTAATACAACCAGAGGCTCTTCAGAAACAAGTATTTTTTGCTTTTTTTTTTTCCTGTCAGTAGCAGCCCTATTTTATGATTTCTTTTAGATAGTCAGCAGTGCAGGATAAAGGAAGTTGTTCACCACTAGATTCTATCCAAATGTTAAGCAGAGTCAGCTGTTCTGCAGCTGAATAGACCAGGTACATATTAATTACTATAATACTTTCTTTTCAGTAATCAATTTTCCACAGTTGTAGCTCTCCTCTATTAAAATGTAGAAAACAGCATTAAACAATACAGTCATGCACAGGACAATACAATAAATCTGCAATATCCTATAACTCATGTAAGGTGCTTTGTGCATTACAGGTAGAAAAAACAATTCCTGGAGAACACTTCAGTATTTATTTTAGAAGTAAAAGACTTATCACACATAGGTTACTTGGCCCTAAAAAGTTTGCCAGATTTCCTACTTGTTTCTTTTTTCTTTTTTTTTTTTTTTTAAATGAACAGAGAGGGCATCCACAATGCTCATAAATACGTACTCATAAGACACAATCTTTTCTGGAACACTTCTAGCATTCAAAAGTATGGAAAAGACCTTAACAGATATGTGAAATCACAAATACAGAAAACTTGCAAATAGAAATTATTAGAAAAAAACTTTTACGTAAAACTGCTAACATTAGAGACCTGAAAAATCCTATTGTGAGTAGTAGTCTTCAATTGAAAGTCATTCCAAATACAAAACAAAGAGGGGGAAAAATATCAAATTCTAATACAAGCTGTGACCTTCCACCTTTTAACTATCATGAAACAGCCTCTAATGCACAAGATACAGAAAACTGGTCCATCCACTCTAACCATCACAAGGAAAAAAATTAAATACTGGCTAAGCAGATGCAAGTTGACTACTCATAGGTTCAGAGTAAGCTTACTGATCTAGATTTGGAGTGACCCAAATATATAGACCCATGTATTCTTAATAGGATATTTGGGTCACCACGGCTCTACCAATATTACTTTACACAATTTCATGAATCAAAATTATTACTTGGCCTGTATGTAAGTTTTAATCAAATTTATAACACTACATGAAACCAAGGGTACTGATACGGAATGGGTATTATAGTTCTATTTGATACAGAAAGTAAATAAACCATAAAATTAGCAAAATAAAACTTAACTGGACAATGACAAACCAAATCCAAGATATTTTAAAATTACAACAAAGAAGGTGCTGACTGAACTTAATTGTATCACAGTTTAGTACAAGTCTAAGTATAAGCTCAGCCCATCTCTCCCCTTCCACTCAGCTGTTGAGAAAAAGGAGATGTTAAGATATGCTGTCCACTATATGATGGTATATACATGCATGGTAAGCACACACACTGCACATCCCTGAAGGGTAAGTTGTTCGGTATTTTGATCATTGATGTTTTCTGGCCATTTCTGAAGTTGCCTAACCCTTTAGTGAACTTCACACATGCCACACATTCACCTTCACTTCTCTGTTCACAGGCTGCCGTGAGACAGAAATCCCCGTATCCCCAATTCCCCTTTCCTCAGAAACGTGCCTTTTAAGAAATGCATAAAAGGAGCCTGAACCACTCAAAAGACAATAGTGTTTAAGTACCATCAAAGGATGACTGCAAAATTCCCAACATTTTTCATCTTTAATAAGTGTAAAAACATCAAATGTGCCACCACTGCTCAAAGGTCAAATCACTTTTGACTGTCCAGCAGCTCCCAATATAGCAAACATCAAGAGGCACTTCTGAAAGACTATTTTTTGCAGGAGTGGGAAGCAAAAATACATTTTTGTGAAGGGAGGAATATAGGATATATTTCTAAACATACTATAAGGCATCAGTTATTTGGCAAAAAGAAAAAAGCATATCATAGAGCTGCAAGAAACATGCTACAGGCAGCCTAGGCTAATGGCTTTGTTGTGAATTATCTCCACCAAAACAAGTTTCTGAATAGCCCTGTGATGCATCTAACACTGCAAGAAAAACAAGGCAGAACTATGCAGCAGCTGTCTAAAACTACAATTGGTTTGTCACCAAAAAGGAGGAAGTTATCTTGTCTAAACTACCAACTACTAAATCTCCACTACTAAATCTGTGTTGTTCTGTTTAAACATTCAGGAATTAGTTCCAGCAAATTTTTTTCTACATAGTGTTTCTCTACATTATCTGGACAAAATAATATTCTGTTTATTTATAACTATGTATTTCTTCTGTGTTTGTGTGTCTAGGATTGTCAGTATTTACACAAAAATAAATTATTTATAATTTTTTCTTGTTTGTTCATGTGCATACAGTCCTTGTTTTCAGACTCAGTGGGGAGGCCAGGAAGATGATAGAGAAGACAAGTTTCAAGCTCCGGATTAAACAGAAGCCTGCAAGAATTCCCCTAGCTCCTTTCCATTGCTCAGTAGATTCAGTCTCTGGATTTATCTCAGCTGGGCCTTGACAAATTTCTGAAAAGTTAAGATTTAAAAGTGCTTCCTCAAAAGCAATAAGAAACACTTGAAGGATTATTTTAACATCTGATCATAATACTCAGAGTTTGGTCTGAAACAAGGACAAGCAAGGCAATGATTCAAAGAGTCTGATCAACCAGAAGATATTTTCTTCAAACTTTTGTTGGAATTATCATATGCAACACACAGTTTTTGAAGAGCTGCAATACATTGAAAATGTTGAAGTATCAGCAACTAAAAATTGCCATTTAATTTACTACTGGAAAATACTTCTGAAATCAGATTTTTGTTGTATTTACAACTAAAAGTTGCTTAGTTCCCTTTCTTTCTGAAATAGATATAGATTGCATGGCAGATTTTAGGATAACCAAAACACCCACACCAACTGCAGTCTCCCTAGATCTTTTTAGGAGCTTCATGCCACCACAGAGAAAAGAGAACAAAGCCTGAAGCTTCAAAGTTTTAGCCCAAATTTCAGACTCTGACCCTGATAGAGGCTTAGCAGTCACACTTCTCAGATCCTAGGAGATCTTTGCAACAGTTCCTTCACACAGGTGCTTCATTAAAATTTCTCAAAGGAGTCAGTTCTTTCAGGCACTTTCTGAAAAGATCAAGCTTTAGCAGTCTTCATTGCAACATCTCATCCAAATGCAAGACCAAACTTTGTCATCTTAATCTTTCTACAGTTATTCCATCCTGAGAAAGTTTTCTGTGATGAGAACAGCCAAAGACTGTAAAAAACAAAGAGCAACAAAAAACCCACTACCCTATAATACAAAATTAAATCAGCATGGCTATTTGATGGCAAAAGTGTAAGAAGGATGCTTGAGGTTGATAAACACACAACAGAGAAGCTCAATGAACTCTGTGTGCACTCTTCCCTGCTGAAAATGCTAGGGATATCCCTATATTCAGGACACTCTGGGTACCAGGCAAGCTAGTTTTTAAACAATTATACAACAAATTTTAGTTCTGATAGAAAAGTTCCTGTGAATGCCCAGTACTGGGGAGCGCTTACCCCAGCACCTCTTGACCTCACCTGGGACTTGGACTCACTGGGATTTGCCTAGTGGGGGATCACCGGGCTATGTCTAACCCTGTTTACAGTCTCCAGACCTTGACTTGCTCACTCCACTTCCCAAACTGCCTCTGAACCTACCTCACCAGGACCTGCCTGGCAATCACAGGGGCTGTGGCATCGCTGTAGGGAGAAAATGCTGCCTTGCTAAGTCCTCAGAGTCTGCAGAACATCAATAAGCACACACCTACAGAAATCCAGTAGACAGGTTTTCAGAAAAGTTATTAAAAATTAAATTGAGACAGGATTGAAGAAAAGGTTCTGTTACAGATTCAAAGCAGCTTAAAGGATAAGGAGCAAAGCATAGGACTAAAGCCTGGTCCTTTTCCCATTTCGGGGAGAGTCACAGAGTGGTGCTGGGACTGCTTTAATGCAGTGTCTTCATCTATAACCTGGAAGAGAGAATGAATGGAGAAATCTGGTTCTCTGATCATCCTGAGCTCTTAAAAGTGATCAAATGCCCATGACTCTAGAAGACTGCCAAAAAAAAAAAAGGCATGAATGGGCAAAAGAAAAAGCAAGGCAGGTGACCCTCATTGTGGGCAAACATAACAAGTTTGGAAAACACAGTTGAAATCCAGCCTGCACAGCAGTGACTTGAGAGCCAGAAAGGGGAACTCAGGAACGAAGTTTTGGAGACATGAGCGAGTTTCTCTGAAACCGCAGGGTCGCTGGGTTGAGGCAGTCAACGAGCAGCAGCAGAGGGGCACTGTGGACGAGCCCAAAGGCAGCGTTTCACCCCCAAGCCTCGCTGCACGCAGGAGAAGACACCGAGCTGAGCGGGACGGATCCCGCCGCCCTCCAGCAGCCCCGCCTGGGAGCCGTTTCCTTAAAACGGGCACGGAGAAAAGTGCAGGGACTCAACGGGACGTCCGTGCCCTCGGCCGAGGCGGCCGCTCGCCTCAGCGCGGCTCCCGGCGGCGCTCCGCACTCGGAGACGGCTCCTTCCCCGCCGCCTCACGGAGAGCAGCGGCAGTGAATCCCTCAGAAACCCCCTCCCAGCAGCGAGAAGAGCCCCCCAGCTGTCCCAAGCCTTTTCCCAGGCTCAGGGGCCCCGGCTGCTTCGAAATAGGTGCGGGCAGTTTCGGGGGGCGCAGGGGGCTCCCTCCGCCGCCATGTGGGGTCGCAGCCACGGCGGCAGCGCCATGGCGAGCGCCTCCCCGCCCTACCTGAGCCACCACATGTAGCCATGCTCGTAGGGGAAGAAGCTGTGCGGGTCATCGCAGCAGTACTTGACGTCCTGGAAGCCGCAGCAATAGACGGCGCGCGCGTCGCCGCCCGCCCGCGGGCAGCTGAAGCCGCTCACCGGCACCTTGTCGGCGCTGAGGTAGCTGCTGCACTCCGCGCTCATGGTGTCCCGCTCGCCGCCACGGCGCACCCCGGCCAGAGCCGCCGCCTCCTTCTCCTTTTTCTCCTCCCCGTTCCCCTTCCCTCCTCCCGCCGGGGGTCGCCGCTCGCTCCCTCAGGGGAGCCGGCCGCCACCACCACCGCGCCTCGGGCAGGAAAGGGGTGGCGCCGCGCCAGGACTGCCATAGGGAGGGCGCAGCCTTGGGCGGTCGGGTTTTATAGGGCGCAGCTTTGGGCGGTCGGGTTTTATAGGGTGCAGCTGCTTCTTTTTAACACCTGAGGCTGCTTTTCCTACAGCAGGGTCGGGTGGCTGTGAGCGGGTAGGGAGGAAGAGGTGAGGAGGGTTCCTCAGGGTTTGGCTCAGTGGAGGCTTTTGGCTTTTGCTGAGGAAAAAATGGGGGAAACTCCGCCAAATCTGCTGGAGGACAGTGGCTAAGCACTGCCTGGGCTGTCCTGCTGACCTGTCTCCTCTAGCAGAGAGTCTGGCTTTGTCACACAAAAAGCTCCTCAAGGACTTGGGTTGTCAGGGAGGAAGGAGAGTTGTGCAAGAGCTTGAATTGCACTTTTAAGAGCATGACCATTCAGCTAACAGCTCACATTTGAATTTGAGGGCTTGCCTTGAGGTGAAGTCCAGGCGAGGAGATGTTTGGTGTCTCCTGGACAGCCCTTAGGAGCACTGGGAGCCACAGGTGGCCCATGGCTCAACAGGGACCTGTCCCTTGTCCCTGAGCTGGGCCAGGGAGTGGTGGACACCAGCACCCCATGACAAGCTAAGATGTTGAGTCAGGTCTGCAGTGCATTTTAACGTATACGTTAAAAGGTGTAAATGTTCTTTGCCTGGTTGATTTTGCAAGTTCAGACCTGACTAGTGCAGAAGTTCAGTCTGAGTGTGGCTGTTGAATTATGGATTTGCCTTCCTAATATTTAGATGTATGAATAGTCAGGGAAGATTTAAGTTATGAAACCATTGGGTGCCCTGAGCTGGGGGGTTTTGAGAATTTGACTTTTAAGGACCTCAAAAAAAAAAAAAAAAAAAAACTGTTGTTGCATGGCAGAGGATGAATGACAGTGGTATGCCTGAAGCGAAGACCCCAGAAAAGGGGAGACGGGGAAGAACTGGTGAATATTGGACATAGGGAAAGAGCAAGGCCAGGTTACCACAAGATTTTATAATAATGGTGATTTCATTGCCTTTTTGTTGTTCAAATCACATTTTGTTCACTTGGTCAGCTTTTATGTTTGGATTGAGGATTAACTTATTCTGACTTTATACAGGAAAATCATCTACCAAAGACCACAAGGCCACGTTTTTACTTCAGTCATGTCAGTAGTGTCCCCATGTGTTATGATTTAAACATGAGTCTTAACAATACTTCAGGCCTTTCTTAGAGATCAATCCTGGTGATTTGATTCAGAGATCATTTCATTTTAATACAGTAGCTTAGCCTTTCAAAGAAAATGGGCCCGTGTTTCTGTGACTGAGGGAAGAGTCTCCAGTTAGAGAAAGATGGGTGGCTCTCATTTTTAAAAGACATTAATTTCTTGGACAGATAGCGTTTGTGTATCAGTCAGCAAATCAATGTGTGACTCCATCTGGTTTGAAGTGCCTAAGTTTGGCATTAATATTTTGTTTGATTTTTTTTTGTTTGTTTGTTTGTTTTTGTTTTGTTTTTGCAAAACTGCTCAGAACTTATCATGAAAATCTCCAGCCTGCTTTTATTAACATGCTTGAAATTGAGCCATGTATTCAGAATTTATTGCAGAAGAATTGACAAAGGTACTGCACAACTATATCGACCTTGTCTTCTAAGGAAGTTAAGTGACACAAGGAGGAAAAAAGAGTGCAGCAATAAATGTCGTGATTTTTCAGACAGAAGTTAGTGTGATCTTATAGTCTGATTCAGGATTTTGTGGATTTATCTGTAGTGTATCTGTAGGGTATTCAAAGGATGCAAGACTTAAAACTTCCCAGGGCAGAGAAATGCCTAATTTCAATCTGACAGTTATCTTTATTTTGAAATATATTTCTTCAACAATACTTCTATTCCACAATTTGTTTTGTTCAGTTGCTAATAGCTACTTTTTTTCTAAAACCTATTCACATCCTTATTTTTTTTATGACTCTTTATTCTGTTCTTCTCTCTTTCCCCCTCCCCCCCATCTTATCCTTTTCTGTTTCCATTGAGGTTTTGAACATACCAGAATTCAACAACCATGGCAAAAAAAAAAAAAAAGTCACAGGATAGAATCATACACTTTCAGGAATGGTTAAATTTGACTATTAATCACAGTATTCTGGAATTACGTGCTCAAGAAGTGTTTAGGAATATCGGACATACTGAGCTATCTTTGAATTTCATATTGTTATTTTACCTCGGGAGATTTTCTTTCCTTTTTCCCTTTCCGTTTTTTCTTTTCTTTTATTCAGGACTCAGATAAGGATATTCCACTCAGAATTATTACTACAGTGATTGGGAAAAGAAAATATCACAGTTCTATTCTTAATCTTCCACAATCTGTCACTCATACTTAGTAACATAATAAGGCAGATCTGGATTTGAGTTGGAGTGACGGTGGATTCTTTCTCTGACCCTGATGCAATCTGCCTTTGAAGAAAGATAAAATGTTGAAATGTTCTTAGCAATAAATCCCTCATACGTTTTTCATCAATCAGTAAACTCATTTATATAATACAATTAATTTCTAGTGGCCATGATTCTTGGGTGATATTAATTATCACTCTCAGTTGTGCAAATTTAGTATTAAAACACTATAAATGAGATTTGGATTAGCTCCCTTGGAGACTGAACTCACTAGGTAATGGCTGGAGAATTGTCATGAAAAACATCCCTTTTTTGGGTGAGATTCAGAAACAGGACTTGATATCGGAAGTGGCTGTGGAAGGCATGATCACTGGATCATGCACATGGCCTCTTACGTTGGAAGAAAACCAAATCAACTTGTTTGTCCATTCCAATTACAAAACAGATCTCTTTTTCCAATAAGAACAAGTGGTTTGGACTTCATGAAATATGTTGTCCTCTTTTGACTATTGCCAGCATCAATTTAAGTTATTACTGAGACATGTCCACAACAGTTCTCAGTTCTGCTGAGTGAGGAGTGTTTTTCAGCCTAACAGTGAGGTCATTCAGCTTCCTGAGGAACTAGAACATATCAAAAACCTTTGCATGGCACATGCAAGTAATGGAAAAATTATAGATAACTTTAAGAACTGAGTCCAAAACAGGATGCTTCTGTTCGTTGAGTGCTGAACCATCTGTCCCTGTTAACATGAATCTCTACTGCATTGAAGCTCTAGTTCTACTATGTTCTGTAAAACCTGCCAACTTCACTGAATACCTGCAGCCCAGACTCTTCTGCAATTCTTTGATTTACCATTGGATTTTGTGTGTGCGTGTGTGTGTGTGTGTAAGTAAGAGCATTATTTAATTATTAGCAGGCAAAAAGCTAAACAAATTGTCTTCAAAGGTAATATATGACTGCAAATTACACAGTTAGACAAAGTTGTCATATCAAAATTGTGTAATTAGCCCTGGTTAGGAGCAACAACTCCAACTGACACCGTTTGACTCCCACGTGAATTGGTCAAGGAATGAAATCTGTGAAAAGGATATTTTAAATATTGGGCCCTACTCTGAGTTCATTTGTTCAGTACAGATGTAATCAAACTGCTTTTCCAGTGCATGCTTCAGTTTACCTCTGTGTACATTTGTTTTTATTTTGCAATTGCAAAAGTGTGTTTTAAGATCCTCCCTATGAAAGTGAACAGAAGTAAAAAATAATGTGCTGCTTTTTTTTTTTTTTTCCATGTTACTCTAGAGCCTGCCAACTTCTAGCCCTGCTACCTGGCTATCTTTCATGCAATGGATTATTTGTTAATTGAATTGCCCCTGTCAATGCATATTGTATAGATTTTGCCTTCATAGAGTCAATACTTTGCTTTACAAAGCTAAATAATAAAGTGGGAAAAAGTAATTTTGAGCCTCAGGAGATAAGAAATTTCAGTCAAAATTTAAAGGAAGGGGGGAATCAATGAAGCAAAATGAAATAGGAAGATTTATTGTACATGGTGACACTGGTGATTTCAAGGTGGAGATGGAGCTCTGATAAGTAGCTCGTGTTGATGTGTGATGGCCTCAGTATTTTTAGATGTTATTATTGGTAAATATTTCATAATAAGAACTTGTTTATATAAACAAAACAAATTTCACCCTTTCACACTTATCCTTCTAGAGAATATTATTATACTACTAATACTAATATGGACTATATGGCTTCCAATACTGAACCTAGTCAAACATTCTTGACTGGCATTTTTATTAATGAAGTTGTTTTCATTCTTTTTCATTTTTGGATGGGCAAAGTTCTTTTTACTGAGCTTTGCATGCAGGGATGATGTGCTCCTCACTTACCAAACATTTACAGTGTGGCTCAACCATTTAGCTTTTCTGTGCTTTTATTTACTCTGCTTGTAAAATGGGATTATTTATAATTTTAGGTATACAGTTATATACTGTAATTTCTAAGTAAATAGAAGTGTCCAAATTTCAAAGGATTTTAGTTAAAATGTAATTTCCTTACATAGGGGAAGATTACAGCATAATTCTGAGACTGAGTTACTCAAATGTAAGGAAATAAGAAATAATGGGACTATTATCTCAAATGGTTTAAATAAAGCAGTAGATTCATCAGAGATAGCACTTGTAAAACATATAAGTTATTTAATTTTTTGAACAATGATTCTACATTAATACACAATAACAGAAAATGATAAATTCATAGGCTCATATTGAATTCTCACTTTCTCCACAGCTTGATTTTTCCCTGGCTGATAATGAAGATTAGAGAAAAGACCTTCAGAAAACAAGTACGAGGTGCGACTTCTGGATATGGGTAAACAAATAATACAATAAAACCTCTTCCTGTAATTTTTACTGTAAACTTGAATGAAGCTTATTAATTTTCTTCTTCTTTTCTTCAATTTCTTAGACCAATAATTTAGACTCAGAGACTCAGTCTTTTTAGGAGGATTTTCTAAAAATCAAAATTTTTTTTTTCTTTTAAACATAACTGTTATATTAATTTAATATTTTAAAGTAATCTTTTTTGTACGTTTTTGTATACTTTGGCTTAGAATTCTTTGTCTCCCCTGGCCATCATGGAGAATGTTCATTCTAGTTTATAATTCAAAGAGATTCAGCTGTGAGTAGTAGTAACAGCTCTTCCTTCTCTCTCTTTAACCTTTCCACACATCTTTCTATTTTAGGTGAAGAGGGAAGCATCATCTATTGCTAAAGTTCTGTAGTGCTTCCTCCATAAGAACCTATTTTCAATTACTCTTTATCTTGACAAACTTTATTATGATTCTATGATTTGGACTAAAGTTTTCTGTCCTGTTTTTCTGTTTCCTAGTGCTTTCACTAATGAGTAAGTAGTGAGACTTGGAGTCATGAGAAGAAGATAAAAAATGAATGAGCAGTCAGAAAAGAGAAACAGGGACCCCAGGGGAAGGGTTAAGGCAAGAAAAATGGAAAAGATGAAATGGCAAAGATGTCTGAGGTGGAGGACTGACAGATCACATGGTAAAGCAGGAACAGAGCAAGTTAAGACTTTAGGGTTAACAATTTAGTGATGCAGGCAGTGAGTTAGGTTGCCATAGGAAACTGGAACTAAAATGAGAAACTTAAAATGACCAGGGGCAAAAAGAAAGGAAAAGCAAAGAGGACCAGGCTTTGGGGGAACAGGAAGAAGTCTGTGCTCACCAGAGGTCATTTAGCTATGGAGCTTGGAACAGAACCCAAATTTCCTGCTTATCCTCATTCCTTTTCTGGCAGCACGTATTATGTCATATATATATATATTTCTGTCAAATACATGTGAAAGCCTTCAGTAAAGCATGTGTCTCATTTCTCTTTCACACCGATAATGACCAGCTATTACTGTTACTAGTTATGTCATTAATACATGTGGTAAAGTTTTGTATGATAGTTTGAAAGGTTCAGATGACTCATGTGGTTGCCAGTATGAAATTCTGCTCTTGTTTTCTCTGTTTTAAATATAAAGAATTAAATGTACAAAATTGCATTCAAAGAATATTAAGTTACTCAGAATTTAGCAGTGACAGTCTTAGGGCTAATAAAATAACACACTATTTAAAAAAAAAAAAATCCTTATTTTACAGTGAACAACTTAAATATTTTATTTTCTTGTTCTTTCTTAATGTGTGGTCATAAAATTATTTACTTGCATATTAACCATATCCACTGTAAATACAGAAAATTTTCAAGCTATTTTGGTAATAATTATGACTTCATATTAATTCATATACATTTAATTATGATATGAATTCATTTGGACAGTGTCCTGTGAGGTGAGAGGTTGGGGCATTTATCTATATTGCAGTTACCAGAATATTGCATTATATTCCCATCTCTCATATCTAACTCTAGAAGCCCAGATGCTTATTGAACAATCTCAGTATTTTTTCTTCTAGTACTAGATATACTTACTATTCCTAAAATGTTTCATTATATGAAGATGATACAAAAGTTCAAAGTATTCCTTCTAATTACTATAATAGCATATTGCTACCATGCAAAACCATGACAAGCCCAGCAGAGGAGACTCTTCTGTTTCTCAGTTGGCTGACATCTGTAATGCACTTTTCCTCTGCATTTAAAAACAGAGTTTTTTTTTTTTTTTTCTAACTGCAAGAACTCGTTTTTATTCCCTTCTTCTGTTGCTCAGGTGGATTTGTTTCCATCTTCAGAATACTACTTGATTTGAGGGCAATGTGAAGAGAATGATTTTCAATAGCCCTTTCCCTTCAGCTGAAGTTAGAAAACCTTATTCAATTTCAAGTCCTTTCCTCACTGCAGTAGTGAAGATAAGGAGCAGTTGTGCTACAGAAACTGATAATCTATTGAAAATATAGAAAGTAGTTTCTCATTATGAACAGCTAACATGGACTCTGACTTGATCAAATGCTTCATAACATTAATCAAATACAGTCCACTAGTAACCCCTACACTTAAATGGTTTTGTATGTCTTTGAGATACTCTACAGGTCTTTCAAAGTAGTTAAATTTATACAAATAGCCATTAACATACAAACGAGGCACATGATTACCACACTGTCTGTAAAGCATGGAATTGGTCTGAGTGATAAACTTGGCCTTGTGAAGATGCACAGGTGAGGTATCGCCCAGGTCTCCACCTCTTCAGCCTTTGGCAGAATAGTCACCACCCAGATCTCAAGTGGATGATTCATTCGGTCTGTTGGAGTCTGGAGACAGACTAGAGAAGGCTGTTTAAATCGTGAGCTGACTTCATCTCGATGCAGATGAGCAATGATTACATGTTCTCCTATGGAGTGCTCTTCTCTGGGGAAGAGAAGAAATAAGCTTCTATATACTTAAATAACTTCTTGAGCAACTCCAGTTTGATTTATAAGAGCTGTCTGACTGGGCTGTTAAATCACTAAAGAAAAAAAATGGTGACACAGGGAATGAGCAGTAAATATTGAATCTTCATACCTGACATATTTAGTCACATCAAAAGCTTCCAAAGTGAATTGATAGGAGCCTATCACTGGCTGCCTGGGAATATTTCCCATTTTGGTTCTCTTGGGAGTGTTTGTACATACAAGTCACAAAGCTCTGGTGCCAAAAGCGTAAAGCTCCCCATCCAGTATTTGTGCGTTTCTTCCAAGTCTTGACTCAGGTCTCTTGGGAGGATACTGGGAGGAGCTATTCCTACTAACCTGAATCCTGCTCTGAGGATACATCAGACTTAAGGTTTCAAGGCTTTTAGTTTGGCACATTCATATCAAAGTTCTCTAGGCACTAACTAAAATGAACATTCACAATTCAGACAATCTCACAGTTCAGACAATAAATTTTGGTGAGAAGTATTGTGTGGATGAGAAGCCTGTTTCTAATTTCTGTCTTGCATATCTGTGAGAGGTTCTGTAGGGATCCAGGGACTTCCCAGATTCTCTATCTGCCTAATGTCCTCAGCTAGCTATCAGCAAGTGATGTCCTTGTTTTGAACATTTGCCCTCACTTGTATTTCTGCTTTTTTTTCTTTTTCTCCCCTAAATGTTTTGCTTCTGCAGTCTGGATTTTGTCTTTTGGGTTGAAAGATAGTCTTTTTGCCCTGAATATGCCTAGCATGGCTCACATATGCCTAGCATAGCTGCACACAGTACAAACAGGCTCATATCTCTTTTATCAACTTTTTTTTTTCCCCCAGAACTGGTTAAAGTGGCTGCCTCTCAGGCTCAGAAGAAAAAAAAATGGTAGAGAAGCTGTCTGCAGTTTGGGGACAATTTCCTCTCCTCTCCCATACTCTCCCCTCAGTGTTTTCTCAGGAAGTGTTTTTTGAATTGAAGAGGAAAAAAAAAAAAAAAAAAAAAATGTTTCCATTTCAGAGAAAGATAAAAGGGAAGTTAGTTACAAGGAAATTAGTTTGGTTAAGTATCATGTTAAAAGGTTTAAAGTCTGCAGTAGTGTGTAGGGCATTTCTTTAGCTCTTTCCTAAGAGTTAAGCATCACAGGAGATAGGTTATCCAATAGAAAGAGGTAAGGTATAGTTACTAATGTGTTCATTAAAATGGTATCAGATGCAGTCTCGCTTCCAGCCAAGACAAAGCCAATACACCCCTACTGAAGCCCAGTTTTAATGACTATTGCATTCATCATTCTCTATACTTGGAATTTGCACAAGGGGTTTTGACAGGAATTATTTCAGTATACTAATGGAAGGTATCAGTGCAGCTTACTGTGACAGAAATGATGAAGACCTCAAAAGAAATAGTCCAAGCAAAATCAAGCTAAGTTATTTTAATCTACAGTAGTGATGCTGTTTGTCTCGTGGAAGGAAATGTAATTATTTGTCCCTATTTCTCACTTCAACTGACAAACCAATCAGCTTTTATGTGGCATGACTTGTTTTCTCATGTTTTGATTACCTGAAGGTGATATATTGGTACAAACTTTGAAACAGAAGATCTACATTCTTGTTTCTTTTTGTTTGCTTGTTAAATGCTTTGGGGAAGATGCTGTCACCCACATACTTGTTAATATAGGTTTATACAAGTTGTTTCATCTGTAAGTTGAATATAAAGCTCTTTTCTTGCCATTGTGAGGTTGCTGTGAGGGTTAAAAACAGAATATACTCCTGATCATTCTTAGCTGAGAATGATCCACTTTACTATTCTTATTACTGCTGTAGTTATGTCAATAACAAACATTCCTTTCTGCTTACTTTTTTTCTTCCCCTTTAAATATTCATGTTTTGAACTTCATTACGTTCATATGGAATAACCGTAGAATAAGACACGTACCATTTCTGTCAAAATTTTTTAAAACACATTCAGCAATTAAAAAGGACAAGCCTTTTTTTTTTCTTATATTGAGGATAGATTTGAAGTTTAAAAGAAAAATTCACTCAAAAGTTACTTTTCTAATGGCATAAATAAGAATGCATCCTATTGCTTTGAAAAATATTAAGAACTGCGTTCACAGAATAAATGTCCAAACTATTGGACATTGGTAAATTTATGAAGACAAGGCACTCAGTGCAAGACACTTTGTCAATGTGAAACTATAATTATATTGCCTGGATTGTAATGAATGAAGAATCCTCAAGTTATGACAGGGCTGCAAGACTTATCTTGAGCAGTGAATTCAGGGCTGACTCATGAAAGCTGCAGTGCGTAAGCAGTGTTGTATACAGCCAATTAAGTTGTACAGTCAATGGAAAAAGTCTGCAAAAAAGACTGACAGAATCACTGTATCACTTTTGATCACAAACGTTTGCTAGCAGTCCGTGTTGATTCACTTCATATTAACAAGTTCTCTAAAGCAGCACACAAATGTTTTTGCAAAGCAGCTGATTTATTTATTGGGGATTGTCTCCATCATGCCTACAAACAGCTTTGTCAACGCATTTGTGAGCCTCTTGGCTCCTGAGCCAGTGCAGCAAAGCAGCTCTCTTATCTGTGAACACATGTATATGAGTATAATGTAATCATGCAGCTTGAGTGATTTTGCAGGCTTGCTGTTGACTTAAGTCAGCTTTTTTTTTTCTTCTTTTTTATCAAAGTAAAAAAAGATAAGAATAAAAGAGGATGGAATTTCAATTTTTCTTTGCTTCACTGATTGCGATTTTACAATTGAATTTCATTTTAAATTTGACATTGAAAGGTTAAGACTGAGACACGAACTGATTTCCCCCACCCCTTCAAAGGGAAGTTTGTATATATATCTCATTATAGGGTTATAATTCTCTGGTTTTACTAAACACTTGTTACATCAGAAGCTCCTACTCTAAATTGCAACCTCTTTTCTGCATCAAAATAATGCATGTAGCAGGTCTGTACTGTTGTTATATTACAGCAGTTTGTTCTCAGAAGCTCTGAAGACTTCTTGTTTAAAAAAAAAATAAAAAAAAAAGCATACAAATGCCAAGAATTGTGGCTGTAAAAACAATTAAAGCCAGAAATCTACTAAAGGCCAAACTTAAATAGTAATGCCCCTAATCTTTAAGGGTTTCCACAATATTTCTCAAGTGTAGGAATTCTAAAAGTCTAGCTACAGTACAAAAGTAGCCTTTACGTCTGGAAATATTCCAAGTTCTTGGGCAGGATGTGAATGAGAACCCATCAGCAATATTGAAATATATCCCTCCCAGTGTTAAAGAGCTTTGTAGGCTTTCTTTCAAAATAATGCAGAAACATTCCATTGCTGTACTTAAATCTTGTACCAATTATTATAATGACTTTTAAAGTATTCATCATTCACACAAGAGTATAAAAGAAAGAGAAATAACAAGCATAGAGGTTAACTGTGGTAAACCTATGCCAAAAGAGAACCTGAACTGTCAGTTTGGACGGTGCTGAACATTCATTACTTTGTTGGAAATAGCTGTTTTTTTAATGCTGCCAGTCTGCTCTATTTAGAAAGTTAACCATTCAGCTCATAAATCAAGGACGGATTTTTATTTAGAAGAGTGATAAAAAGTCCTTCACCCACCATGAAGTCACTTTTTTTTTTTTGCCACCATCTGGTCCCAGAGAGGTTGTCTTTTTCAGCACAGATATTAGTGCTGCAGCAGATTATTAGTGCAGTACAAACAATAAAAGGGACCAGTAACTGAGTAATGAGAAATATGGTGGTTTTTTTTTTTTTTTTTTTTTTTTTTTTTTTTTTTTTTTTTTTTTTTTTTTTTTTTTTAAAAAGACTTTTATTTCATTATTCTCCAGTTTTGGCTCAAGATGCTGATGATTTCCTGAGAAGAGCTGATTTCCTGCATTTCTGCAATTCAAGGATATAGAGAGCTTCATGAAAAGTGAGTTTATAATTGGCTGTCAGTGATGTAAAACACGTGAAAGGCCAAATCTATAGTTGCTTGGCACCTGACTCTTCCATTACATCAATACATTTCATACAAGTATAGTACCCAGACTCTTTGATTTCTTCATTTAAAACTTCTGCTCATATTGTATTGTACTTTAGGAACACGAGTCTCCATGTAAGACAGTATTTTATTAATTAATTTACAAATTAAAAGAAAGAAGTACTTAGAAATAACATTTTAAGGAATATGAAGTAAATGGAGGAAAGCCTTCACTCTAAGATTGGGAATGCACAGTAAACTTGGGTAATTTTTGTTCACTGATGGTCTCATTAGTAGCATTTATAGAATTCCTGTGTCTGGTACAGAATTTAACAAGGTGTATCTAAGGACAGACTCAGGAGAAGTTGTTCTGCACTGATCATAGCCATGTAAATTTTGGCTCCAACAGTGGAATGATTTTTTTTTTTTTTTTTTTAAGAGAAAGTAGGGGCTAAGGTGAGGTTTAGTTTCCTGAGTTTTGCTGAACAAGAGCTGGGCCAGACTGTTCTTTTAGAGCCAAGTCAAAATGGTTCCATCAAGTGATGATTATGCTGTTGTGCTAAAATCAAGTTACAGCTGCTGGAATCAAATCAGAAAATAAAAGCAGTTTTCAACGTCCCTTTCTGCTGCTTGTTACTATTTCAACAGAGCATATTTCACTTCAGAGTGGAGTTTTGGATATATGTAGGTCTGATTTCACACTCTTTATCTCGGAGTCTAGAAGTGTCCTGTCTGATTTTACACTGCAGTCAGGCTCATAACTCATTTCTTTTCCCTCTAGTGTGCCATAGAGGGCATATAATTTCATATTATCATGTGTCATTTGCCTCGTCTTTAGCCTTTAAATCAACATACCTTTAAATGAACACGTCAAGAGTTTACACCTTCAAAGTTGCAAATGTACGAGGTTGAGTTTTAGATGATGGCTCTCAATATGCAAAAGCACATATCTGTAAACTTGCTGTACTGTTTTTTCTGTAAAGCAGACAAGCTGCAAAGCAGATAGTCTCATACTAAATATAGTGTGCTGTTTTACAGTTGGCAGGATTTTCCCTAGGGAAGATTTCTACCAGAGGCAAAGAGTGTCAAAAATCATGAGCCCGAAAAGTCATTTCTGCTCCCTGCATGCCCCTGTTGTAGTTTGGCAGACAAAGACAACCCAGTGCAATTTGGTTTGCAATTTTTCAGAGTCTGTATTCATGAAGAACTTACCACTTGACTAGGTACAAATTAATCTATAACCAAAAATGATTACATTTACATGTTTAGAAGACCAATATATTTGTTCTACAAACTATGATTCCAATGCAACAAAAGATTGAAAATATGTCACATAATTTAACCATGAAAATGTTTTTGTTAAACTCTGAGAGAGTATCCATGTGCTTAAACTTACAAGCCCTTACCTTAGTTCTTTTTAAGCTGCCATAATGGTAAGAACAACATCATCTCTAATAGTCATCAGCATTAAAATTATCTATTCTTAACATTCAGACATCTGCTGAGACTTCAAACTAAAGGTCTTTTTATCCTATAGTAAAATAATAAAACTAACAATTACAGCATCATTGTTCTTTAAAATAATATTAAAAAAAAAACAAACTTTGAAAATCTTATTAGCAAGAACTCTTTATGTAAACAAAACACAGTGTACAGGTCCCCAGCTCTTAACTCCAGGATGCTTTAAGAAGAATCTAGGCTTATCCAATGTGCAATGTTACTGGCAAGCAAAAACCTTTTTTTTTTTTTATCCTTCATAATGCTTTTTTAGGTAGAACAAACAATATCTGTTGATATAATATGAACTCTTTCCAACTGATGATTGCCTTTATAGCTCTTCAGATTTATAAAATTTGTCTTACAAAGCATGCAAGGTGAAAACTATGTAAATCCAAGAAGGGAGACGCCCTAAGCTGAAATAGAGCCTAAACTGACTTGCACAGTATGGTCTGGCTAATCAGTGCTTTAGTTATTAAAGGAAGAAATACTTTTTAAGGAGACTATTTGCAGCCTAGCAGCACCTGCTAACAACATGCCGCGTCTGAGTTAGTATCAATGCACAGAAAAAAAGATAAACAATCGATAAACTCATAAATGATCTAATTTCCTGATAACTAGGCTCTTCTGCCCCAGTACAGAACAGCTGGCCCTGATCCTGCTTTCTTTGTGACATTCCTTTGTAACTATTGTCTTAGACACAGTGATTCGTATAAGAATAAATGAAACCATTGAATGGAGTATAGAATACACTTTCCTCCTCTCCATCAGAGGAGGAAAATATAGATATATTCATTGCCACTAACAGCAATTTCCTGCCCTGTTAAGTTATACTCCAAGGGAGTAACATGTAACATGCTCATTAGTATCAACAGAACCTGAACATTTCCATCACTCATTTGTCTCAAAGATTCTTCTGTCTTGGGCTGCAATCTGTCCATCCATTTCCTTCTCATTTCTCCTTTCTTGCTCTCTTTGCTTTTATATTTCTGCTGCTTCTTCCTTTTATTTGCCTCCCTTTCCTAGAATACCTCTCCCCTCCTGCTCCTCCCCTGCTCTCAGCTTCATTCTGTCAAATTCAGCTTGCTTTACTTGCTCTTTGTGGTGCAGTCTATCTTAGGAGCCTTTCTGCAAATCCAAAATGATCTCTAGTTCCTACTTCCTTAGACTGTTCCACAGAACAGAGTCCAGTAGTGACCTCAGGAGAGAGCAACTTCCAAAACACAGGAGCCATCAATTACTCTAGAACCAACACTTGTGTTTCCTGTAGTTCTTCAGTACTCTTCCCCACATTTCTGCAAGGCAGTGCCTGCTATAACGTTTGCCTTTGGTTTCAGGTGGAGCATTTTTGGACACTGGCAAGCTGTAACAGCAACAGTCAGTGGGAAAAAGTTCATACCATGGTCAGGGCATTTAAGACTTATTGGTGCACTTGGGTCCTGACAACTATATGGACAAATATTATTTGTGCTACTCTAAAAAGCATTACAAAGCACAAAAAAGCTTTTACTTGACAATAATACTACAAGTAGACAAGACTAGATTCTCCTTAAAGCATCCTAGAGTTAAGGGCTGGGGACCTGTACATTGTGCTTTTGTTGAGATGAAAAGAGTTTTTGTGACAGGATTTCAAAGGATTTTGTGTCCAAAAACCATGAGGCTTTATTTGTTTGCACTGTTATTTTAGTATGACCTGGAGTCTGAAGTCTGAGCAGACGTTGGAGTACCACATTTGAAAAATGTAACATTTGAAAATATTTGAAAAATGTCGCATTAAACATTATAATATCTATGTAACATTAAACATTGGTCATTATATCAAATATAAAAATGTAACATGAAGAATTTGGAAAAAAAAATGTTGATATTGAAATATTGGTTCTCTGATGTTTGTTTCTACATGCAGCAAAATCAGATGATGCTGTGAATTGAAAACATAAAAATTAGACTGTAAGAGTAATTTCTCTAAGGCAAATATGGCAAATAGTGCCTATTTTGGAATATGGGCATTTAATGCCCAACAAAATGCCCATTTCCTATAGGTTCTGATTCTATCGAAGTAAGAAAATGGCTATTTAAATATCATCTGATAAATTATGTCAGATATCAGATGATGTTAAGTATCAGACTGCGTAAAAGAATGTAGGGATCCTTCTCATAGTTTTTGGACAATTTTTGCAGAGATTTCGTATTTCTTTCAGTTTTATAAACAAGTTTTCCTCATGCTTTTCCTAATTACATCTCAGGCAGATAAAATGAATTGTGTTTGGCCATGGTCACTGGAGGGACAAATACCTTTTTGGTCTGCCTAGTTTCAAGGTATCTGTTTCAGCTTTTGCTCTAGCATATGCATCGTCAATCACATTCTTTAGTCTTTTTTTTTTTTTAGTTTTTAATTTAGTTCATGTTCAAAATATGAGAAGTGTAGGTAGCAGTGAGATCTCTTTAAGGACTTTATAATTATTCTCAGGCTTCATCCTAGAGATACACTGACTTTCTGTAGTCTTATCAACAATTTGAACTGAGAAAGAAACTATTGCTGATGAGCCTTCTTTCCCAGAAAGCTTAAATTAAATTCAGTTGGACAATAACTTATATTTCTTTGACCATTCTAACTTACTATCTTGTATTCTTAAGACAGTGAAAATACATTCCACTACTCATGTTATCCCTTCCCCGTATTCCCTCTTCTAGAACGTGAAAAGACCTATTACAGTCCTAATTCTCAATGAAGATGTAACTGACATCCTGGAACTTTTTAAAGTCACAATTCATCTTTCTTCTTCAGGATGATTTTCCTTACAAGTTCTGTAACATAAGGTCTTATTTCTTCAACAGAGACTGTAGAGTCCCAGGCCTTTACTACTTTCCCATTAGGATCCACCAGGTATTTCCAGAAGTTCCAGGTTGGTTCTTCTCCTGTGGAATCTATGGGGGAAAAAAAAAACAAACTTAGAAAAGAAAACCATGTTAGCCAATTCTTGACATTTGCTCATGTCAATTTGATGATTACTCTCTGAAAAGAGGAAGGAATATAAATCAAGAGAGCACTCAGAATTAATATTAAAATTAATTTTCTGGCAGGGAGATCTAGCTAGACAGGAGTCCCCCACAGAATAGTGAAACACAGTCAGACTTGTCACAGGCAGACAGGAAGAAGTACTATACTAGGTGTGTGTATATGCATATATGTGTATTATATGTATAGTATGAAATAGTTGTACGCTGACAAAGAAATTGAATATGGGGTAAAAAAAGAGCTGTATCAGAACTGATTAATAGTTTGCTTACCCAGGATTTTGTCTCCAAAAGCACCCAGTGTCATATGCTTCAGAGTAATGTTTCAAGAAAAGCTATTTGAAAAATTAGCAATATAAATTGCTCCAGGAGGAATTATCTGCTACTGTTTTTACTCTGCATATTCATTTCACCTCAGTCATACTCTCATGTTTTACCATTCTATTACATTACTAGCAACATTTTCAGGAAAGCATCTTCAATCTGACCAAGAGTTTCATCCTGCTAATGACACAAGTACAGATCCTACAAAATAGCATCTTTTTCCATTGATCATACACTAGGCAAAATTTCACATGGAATCAGAGATATTGCGAAAGATACAGCTAGACATTCATCATTGACAATGTTGTCAATGTGTGCTGCATCCAGCAGCCTCACTTTGCACGTGGACTAAGAGGGAAACACAAGGCTTGCAATTTTCATGTGACCTGCCAGCAGCACAAGACCACTGGACATGGAAGACATGGAAGGACATGTCAAGGACTCACCGTAGACACCGGCGGGAGTGCTTGGGGTAGCCAAAAATAATACCAGCAATACTCAGTGTGAAGTCAGTGGTATGTGGGAGAGCACTGTGGTACAGAGAGGAAGAGGAGGTGGTATGGTCTCTGCAGAATACAGCTTAGATAGTATCATGTCATGTTGGGTTTATGATACATCATTCCCAGAAGTAATTTCCTTCACAGTGGATAAAGGCTGTCATTTTATTTTATCATTTAAATGCTTTTTTTGAGGATTCAGTCAGTTTATGAAAAATTGTATCTTGATAGACAAAATTCTGATGTACAGTATATTTTGTTAGTTGTCTACTGAGGATGAGCAAAACCTCTGCAAGTGTCAGTCTCTGCTAGCCCTAATGCATATTAGAAGTGGATGAACTGTATGGTATGGCTATTCCAATGCTTAGCAAGGAATGAGGGAGAGGGATTCAAAGTCATCTCTTTCTGCCTCCTTCCACTTTTTGACTCTTCAAGGAAATTATGTAGGCACTTTGCTTCCATTTACCCTACGGCTATTGAGATGAATCTTCTAAATCCAGCCTGTAGTGGTTGCATCACAGGAGGAACACACAGGAGGAAAGATTGCAAAGTGCAAAAATGACTTTTTTTTTTTTTTAATGCATACAAGCAGATATTTCTAGACCTGTATTCCATTATTAAAATAGTTTTTACTGAGCACTCTTTGTTGGGGGTCTTCATCACTGGCAATCTTTTCAAAATGTTAGACAAACATTTCAAGAGAGACAGAAATCCCGCCTTGTGCAGAAACTAGGTGACTTCTGACCTCTTTGACCCTGTCAGTTCTGTGCTATGATTCTGTGAACACAGACATAAATACCCTTTTTATTTGCATAGTATCTTGTGTCAGAGGAATTCTGTGTTGGAGAAACAACCTCCCAATATCCCCAATTACTCACCGATTAAGTACTTGAAGGCAGGAATTGCACCGGCACCACTAACGGCAGTTTTGCTGAACATGGGAAAGGAGGCACCATAATTCTTTCGTGCAAAACTCTCTATTTCTTTGTTACTATCTGGTTCTTGCTGCCCAAACTGATTGCACGGGAATGCCAGCACATTGAAATGATACGGGCCGAGGTCTCTCTGTAACTGTTGTAAGGCCTTGTAGTGGCTATCAGTATATCCGCACTCGCTTGCAACGTTGACAACTAGAGACACCTACAAAACAAGAGAGACCTATAAAATATGCTCCAAATTACAGTTTTCCGACAGGTAGGGTTGGGTATTAATTATTCTCAAAAAACAGGAATTTCTAGAGAAATGTGACTGAACATGTATATGTGAAACTGTATAGGGTTCTATTTGCTATAGGCAGATGTAAATTTTTTTTTATATGCATTCCCATATGGCAACCATGAATATAATACTCACTAAACGCCTTAGCAATTTTGATTCTCAGGTTACAGAGAAACTGGAATTTCTTCTGCTCTGCCTTTTAGATATTCTGTAAGGATATTTAAGAAATGACCATACAGTTGAGGTATATGGAGTAGTTTATCACAACCTTGGAAATTAATGTATTTTTGGCTGCTGTTATCTGTTCTTCAGCATGTTCTTTCTTACAGAATTTAGCACTGATACAGACCTGGCTGGTGCATTTATCATTGTCTGTGTGGATGCCTAAATCTGAAAGCAAGTACAGGATTTTATACAGTAGAGACTGTAAAATTTCACCCCATTTCTAGACTGGACACATTAGTCAAAGTTAAACAGCAAGAAGCTGCATGGCAGGAAAAGGAAGGAAATAATCCTGACTGTAGGTCTTGTACTCATGTGTTTGTGACCACTGGCCTTACTCAGTTTGCATTCTGGATTCTAATATTACTGTTTTTCTATATTCCTATGTGTATGTTTTTATACAAAATACAGAACTATGTAGGAAACATGAATAGAATGCATAAAAAATAAATGATAATATATCCAAAAAAAGTGACTACATATGATTCGTATTTTTAAGGCAAGAGAACATTAATTTATTGGCATATAAAAGTTCATAGTCTGGGTATAGTGTGGGATATCAGGATGAACTCTCTAGAAGGGTAGGAAGAAATAAAAAGAAAGCTAAGGGGATGCTGGTGTTTATCATTTCTAATGTTAAATATTTGTTAACATTTACTTTGTATATTTTGTATGTTGTATGGTTTTGTGGCTATGTTTAAACTGGTTTTTGAGCAGCACTGTTTGTTTTCCCTAGAGGACAGGTGATTTTATAAAGGCAGAAGTTGATGGAGTCTTCCTCATGGTATATTGTGTCAACACAATATAATCTAAGGAATCCCTATACACTTGCACATGAAATATGATCTGGAGCCATCTAGCTAACTTTCAAAGCATCACATTTATTCAGCCTATATTTACAAGCTCTCTGTGAATTTTTAAACTAATCTCCTAAAACATCCAAAGATTTGCCTTATAATTAGAATTTTTTTCAGACAAGAGGTAGTAAGTAATTCCTGTTTCAGACTGTCTTCATTTTAAGTAAAACTTATGTTAGACACACAAATAACCATTAGTAATTTTGTTGTCTTCAGATAATCTCTGTTTTCCAAGTTTTAGTGACAATTGTAGTACAGAATGGTTAAAGATAAATGTAATATGGAGATTTGAAGACACGTGTTGTTCTTTTTCCTAAAATTCTTGACTGTTTTTTAAATATTGTTTAAGGCTAAGCATTCTCATAATGCAGAAGTGTTCATACACCGTAGTGTATTCACAACCACCACTACTTTACCCTAAATAGAGTACTTAATTTAAGAATTAGAGGCTTGTAGGAAATAAGGTTGTGGAGGTACTGTGTTCATGTAATAACAATTAAAAGTAATTATCATAAACACGAGCTGCAAATGAAATCAAGCTTTTATAATTTTTACTTGATTTTGAAATGAGCAGGGCTTGAAAGAATTCGCTCAAGAGATGGCTGTTTTTTACATCTGTTTAACACCAATGATTACTCCAAATGGTGATGAAAGGTATGAGAGCTCACATTGCAAATGGTGCAGACTTCCAAACAGCCTCCTAAATGAAACTATGCACACCTTTTTTTTTGAAAGGCAGATGCATGATGCTTCTCTCCTTTATTTTTTTGTAGAAAAAAATGAATTCTATTACTGAATTTCATAATTTAATATTGAAACATCCTAAAAGTAGAAATAACATATCATAAATATTTTTCAGGATTTATTAGTATTTCATAAGGAATGTTTAAAATTAATGTTTAAAAATCTTTTAGTCATCCTTAAGTGTTTCTGTAGAGCATCACAAATGATGAAAGGAAGTGATTTGTATTTTTGTTGGTTATATTTTATCTTTTATAAACAAAAGTCATTCTTTTAGTTCTCATAAAGAGGCTGTGCTTTACATTTTTAAATGATTAATGGTTTAAATTAGACTCAATACTCCACTTGAATGACTTCTGTCTCACCTTATGCTCTGAGAGTACAAGTCAAGCACACCACCTAGTGTGCAGTGCAAACAGCTCATCCAGGATCACTCCAAAAATAATTTTATTAAAGCTGAGCTGTGCTTTAGCAATTGTTTAATGCTATGGTTTCTTTCCCTTTTCTTAAGACAAAAAAAAAAATCTAATAGGGAAATTATTTTTACATTGCAAAAATGGTTGTTCGTTTATTTCATGTTTACACAGGGTAAAGTTTACCTTTCCCTGAGGAAAAGATGCCTGGGGAGATTTATGGATTTATAGGCTCAAGTAATGCTTCACGGACCTTTTGGCACAGACGATAGATACTTCTGTTTTTAAACCTGGAGATTTTAAATGGTTGCATGGAACTGATGGGAGGACCAGCCAGAGGGTCACATTACACTGAGAGAACTCTTGCCGTCATGGAAAAAAATAGCAGTACAAGTAGCACAGTAATTAAGTATCTCTACTCTGTGCTTATCCACATTCAGTAATATTACGTTCTTGAATTGTAGAGAGTCCTGATACAAAGGGCCTAGAATTACTTCCAGCAGTAAAATAAGACTTATATTATTGTAGTACCTTTGGTACAAGGTTTCCAAAGCGCTTTGCTAATGCTGCTTCATTAAGCCTCAGCCCACTGTACTTAGCCCTGTGGTAGGTAGGTAGGTTAAGTATGTACTGTTACATCTGGGCAGGTATAAACACAGCAGGGAGCAGCTGAAGCTTGGGAGTGCTGACTTCCAAACAGATTCTATTTTTGGTAGGAATTCTGCCTCTTAGAGCTCATCCTATGGAGACCATAAAATGAAATACAAACTTTCTTGATATAGCTATTCTGATAAACCCCATCTTATTTGCTTCCTGACTAATTTTTCTCCAACTATTCATCACCACCCCTGATATTTAATGTAGATGGATCAACATCAGTGGGGTAGCCTAGGTAAAGTGTAGGAGTATGGTCTTCTCTTGGGACAGAATAAACCAGCTGTTTTTTTGAGCTGTTTCACTTGTGGCACCTTTTTTGTGCATCATAATAGTCCTTCCTTTCTATGTTTTTAGACAGTTTCAATATACCTAGTTTTGTTGAATATATTCCAAATTTATAGCATTCTGGCAATATTTCTAATGTCCTTATAAAAAAACAAGAGCTCTCCCTCACCTATTTTGAATTTTTTTACTGGAGGATACATTATACCTGTGCATATTTCTTTTCAGAAAAAAAAAAAAAAATCAGGTCCTTAGTTTTCTCATTTTTACTATTTCAGAGCTGTAAGTAGTAAATTTCTTCATGTATAATTGACAGTACTTGTGGTTTGCATCAAATTGCACTTGAATGGAAATTGAATTAATTTGCCTAATTTTTAATAAAGTAAGCTCAGTGATCTGAATATAAAACATTTTATGTTAATAATGAGTTATTGAAGAAAAATTTTGCAAGCAATGAGTTGCACTGATTCTACTCAACTTGGCTCTTGTGTTTTTAGAATTAGCAGGCTTTATTCTTTTTCTATATGCTGGAAACTTGCTGACTTTTTCAATTTCCAGGTAGTTTCTTGACTCCAGATTGCATTAATTATTGCATATTTAATTGTGTAATTAGCTGAATGTATGAGTTTAAGAAAATGTTTTCCCTGTATCTGCCAGAAAGCTTAAGGCCGGTAAAATCTAGTTTAGCAATTAGCAGACTATTTTTCCAGGCGTTGGCTAGTGACTCATTTTCTTTAAAACATCAGCAGCACACATGCACTGCTATTTGCTTTAATTACTTAAAAATATTATGGTAGACTTACACCTTGACATTGGTTATCTAACTTCAAATAGGTGGGTTTATTTTAAGAAGTAAATGGGTATTTTAACTGATCTGTCTCTACCTTGATAATGAACTCTAACAACATAATGACCTAAAAGGGTCATTTTATTGGTATAAACTAATTTTAAATCATGCATATGCATTCTCAAAAAGTAGTTGAACTGAGCATGGATGGGCTCTCAATGCAATCTTTTTGTTGAACAGCTTGCACAGAAGCTGGTCATCATTTTTTGGAATAAAAAATTCCTACACTTCCCACAAAGTACCTGTAATCTTGGAAGAAAAACCTGTGTCTCTTTATGGATGGGTCACCCCCATCTCTGCCAGGACAGATGGAAGGAATTCCATAAGGGAAATCTCTGAGTTCCCCCTTTAGCCCTTGCCATGCCGATTCTGGCGCTGTTAGAGACACTACAGGTGGTGTTTGCTTATTTAGAAAAGATTTGCAGATGACCTGCAGACAAAGCATGCCTCAGCAAGAGGATTTATTGACAGAGCCTTTGGAAAGAACTCCTAAAAAAAAAAAAAGTAAATATTGCTTAATATTAAATAGTTTTCATCATTTCTCAAAAATAGATATCTGAGTGTGCCCTGGATCAGTTCCCCTCTGCTCTGTTCTCTGGCTGCACTGTGAACAGAGGCAGAGGAGGACATGTACCAGGTGAGATCTAGGCCTGTCATTTGGTCCAAATCCATCAGTATCCCTCTCTGCAAAGATCAGAAAGGCTCCTGTGGGCCTTTAGTTTCTTCCTGCTAATGTTTTGATCACTCACCACTTTGGATTAGTGAGTGCCATTATCTCGGTAAAGTACCAAAGGGGGATGAAAAATAAAGATGGAAGCACAGAGCAGACACTAAGGGTGAAAGTGAGGAGTGGAGCCTTCCTTTTGGGGAAGCTGCTGGCCTGACCTGGCTGTAGCACATCAGATATGTCACTTGAGGATTGAGGATGGAAGTGGTGGCAGTTATGCTTTGATTTTAGCCTCTGTAATTTGTGAATCTGGCTACAAGGGCTACAGATACTATGCCCTCCTGCCTGTGCTAACCTGTCTTCGTTCTCCCCCAAGTACTAACCAAGTACTAACTCAGATGGTCAAAATTATTAAAAAATCAAGTTACATTCAAGAAAATTATTCTCAAACTGGACAGGAAAGTTGCACCTACCATTCTCTAATTTAATATGTAAGTGGAATTTAAAAGGTAAAAAGCATATGCAGTGTCTGTCCTTTTTCACAAAGTTCTTTGTCATGCTAAATTTGATTATAAGTGGAATAGCATGGTGTTTATACAATTTCATTGTACACTGATATTGAAAATGTACTTACCAATTCTCTCATTTACTAATTTTGAGGAAAACTATTAAGTCTGTTAACCACTGGCTAAATCCCATCCTTTTTGAAACTGAACTTCAAAAATAAATGGGATTTAGGTAAAAGGAATTTACTAAAAATCATGCAGTTAAAAGGCAGAAATTCCAAGTTCCAAAAATAAGTTGTGCAAAGGTACAAATTTCCTGTTTAACAGCCACAATCAAGCGCAATTCATGCGCTGAATGGAAGGCAGACGTTCCCTGCTTGCCACGTATACAGGGAGCAGCCCACGCAAGGAAGAGACACAGAGAGGTTAGTCTGCAAACGTTTTATTTAAAGAGTGCAAGGATCTATGGAATGATATCAAAGAAAGCATGCAGGCAACACTCCAGATCAGTTAAAGAAGTCATAAAAACAAATCTATCTGCATGCATGCATCACGTTAATATACAAGCTCTCCGCCCCCCGCTTGCTTTTTGCAGACATGCAAGGACTGACCGCTTAGTGGAATTAGTGTGAGAGCTGCCCATCTCCATGCACACTTACCGAGCCCCTGTATTTCTCCAGAGAGACTAGCTTGCCCCTGATGTTTACAACTTTGAAAGTGTAAAAATCAGTCTCTTTCTGCAGCGTAGCAGAAAAAGCTAAGAGCAGGAGTGCTGCTATTGCGAGGAGCATGGCTAGAGGGATGAGAAAAACTTTGGGGAAGGAAGAGGAAGCCTTGTGCTCCACACTGCCCTCAGGATCTAGCATGCTGCAAGACAGCGCTGCACAGACACTTGCCACAACAGTCAAGTACTGCCGGAAAGAAAGGACTGCTGCAAACGGACCCTTTTGCAACAGTCTGCGTTCTGCAAAGATTATTAAACCCTGTTTTCATGCAAGGCCCCATGAGGATGTGTTTGTGAAGGATTCAAACTCTCTCCAGTGGCGTGTTTCACTGTAGCGGTGGTGTACTAGAAAAGGCCATTTACGGATATGACACACAAATTGAAGGGCTTGTTCTTTCAGCTCAAGAGCAGCAGTAGTGTATGGGGCTTTGTGGGATGCTGGACTTAGGGAGCTGCTTTGACCATGTCCTGGGAAAATATGGCATAGAGTTATTGTGATTTTAACCAATTTGCAAGTAGGTATTAATATACTAACTATAGCATATGGTAACTGTGATGTAATGTCAAAGGATACCAGTGGCTTGGTTGCTAGTGGTTACTGATTCAGGTGCTCTGCACAAGAGTCAGAGCATATGGCTAACAAAAACGGAGGATTATAAACAGTACTACACAAAAAGGAGCTCTTAGGCTTTCAGGAACATCCCCTGTGTGAGCACTGGGCTTGAGACAAGTGTCTGGCTGGGCCACAAGGATCTGGATGGAGTCCATATGGGAGAAAGAGGCATTAATTGGGACTGAATTTGGTACCAAAGCTTGCAGAAATACAGAGCCAAGACAGCTGGGGATCAGTGTAGTGAGGCCGTCTGTGGGTTGTTGGCAAAAAAAATAACTATTTGTGCCACTAACTACTAAGCCTGTTGGAAAAAAGAGGATTTGTATATATAAAGCAATGTGAGGAAGTGTTCGATGGTCATTGATTTCTTCTTGGACTGAAAAAAAAATGATCCTCTGTGCCTGTTATTGTGCTATTTTTTGGTAAAAAAAAAATAAAAGGTAATGATTTACAGAAAAAAATGAAGTGCCACACGCAAAACGAACCAGACATTTATCTTTTGAATAGCAAATTACATTTGTTAATCTCACTGTATTTTTTTTGTTTTGTTCTGTTTCGTTTTTTTGTTGTTGTTAATTTACCTCGAGTTTTGGCAGATCTTTCAGGTCTTTATTAAGTTTGGTGAAATAATTTAAGCATGTGTGACATTCCTGTAAGTGAAGAAACCACGAACAACTAGTTGAAAGACTTAAAAAAAAAAAATACAGATTTTGCAGGTTTTTATGTATTTTAGGTTAAACAGATATCTAACATAAAGAAATCTTGCAAAATTTTACATGGACAAAAAATCTTCTAACATGCTGTCTGTGTGGAAGACACATTATGCTAAAAATCTGATGTTTTGATCTCTTACAGATAAGTTCTATCTTTCTGTCTGCTTTTCAGGATTTACTATTGATCGAGAACATTTCCTTTAAAAGACAGCCAAGTATGATTTTCCCATTTTATAAATAAATTATTTAAGAAGTTCCATAGAGTCTCTTCAGACATAGCTAGACACAGAGAGTAGGGCTTTAAAATAGCATGTACATTTTAATATTTAAATTTAAAATATTCCTACAAATAAATAAAATGTCATTGCAGCTTGATGAAAAAAAATTATTTGAAACCTTTGTTTAAAAAAAAATTGTCTAGCAAAATTTTTAAAATATGGAGTAAACTTCTGATTTTCTACAATCCTGTAGGCATAATAATGTAGCAGTTTGGGTATAAGACTGCAGGTGTGGCATTATAACTGTACTAGGAGACAAGCAGGATTTTGCCCTGGAAGGTGACTCTACAAAACCCAACTTCTGCATCTCCAAGTTAATTGTTGTTGGTTTCTAGATAAAATTCACTTGCTTCTAAAATTATATTTTCTCCTCCAAACTCAGCTTGGAATCTGAGCATTTTTAAGTTCACTCACCCCGAATTAGAAATTCTTTAAGGCCAGCTTATGATAGAATTTAGCTCTCTCCTTTAGAGCCATGTTTTGATGCTACCCCCTGGAATAAAGCATTTTCCTAATGTTATCCAATGTATATCCAATTGCCCAGAGAGAGGCAACATCGAGCAGTGCGAGCTCTGCAGTGACTCGGGTTTTCGGAGCCAAATGAACTGGTTTCTTTACGTTACTCTCCCCATCTCCTTGCTGGAAGGAACTTGTTGGTTCACGTTGGAGGAAGCAGCTCGATTCCTATCAGTCTCAGTCTACGGGGAGAGCTCGGTGGCAATATCCAGGTTGTCCTGGTGCTCCGTGCTTTATTAAACTGGAAGCTTAGGGTGACTGGCATGGAAGTGGTGCCAGGGATGGCATGTGGCTTCACAGCCCTTTTTTTTTTTTTTGGCTGTATCTGTAAAATCTAGTATTTAAAATTTCGTCACTTGTTTAGCCTCACTGGGGGCAGGCTTTGCAGCACAGGCATTCATGTTATCACCAGTAAATCCCCCTAAATCCTTTTGGCAGTTCCACGTTCATCTTTTACGTCTATTAGTCATTTTTATGTCTTTATTTTGTATTGATTCTTCCTCCAGAGAAGGTCCCCCCCACCAGGCGTGTCGAGCACGGGACATCCTCAGGGCGCTTGGCCTCCCGTCAGCGCGTGTCCCTTCCCTCCAGCTACTCCGAGGGGGCCGAGCCCGACGCTTCATCCCGCTCCCCACCGCACGGTCCGGGACGGGGGTCCCAACCTTGAGGCGCCGCCGCCATCCCAGGGCCCCGGCGCTGAACGCGGCCCGAGCCGCCCCCCGCCGCCGTCCTCCCCCTTCCCACAATGCAACGGCGCGGCTGACATGGCGGCCGGGCCGGAGTGAGGCGCTGGCGTCGGGGCCTCCAGCAGCCGGAGCCGGGCATGGCGGGGCCGCAGCCCCGGCACCGCTAGGGTGGCAGCCAGGTACCGGGGCGGGGGGGCCGTCGGGGTACGTGACGGGGGGAGCCGGCTGAGGGTGCCGCGCCGGGACCCCCGCACCCCCGGAGACTCCTGCGTTGTCCTGTTGTGTGCGCGGCTCCCTGAATGCGCCGGGCTGGCCCAGGCCGGGTTGCTCGGGGGGGCCTTTCTGGCAGTCAGGAGGACCCATGCGGGAGTCCCTGCCGCCCTCTCCCCAGGACCGAGCTAAAAACTTAATTCTCTTTTCGACCCCCCCCTCCCCCGTCGCCCAGGTGCCCCCGGGCCTGGGCAGCCGTTCGGGTGCAGCGGATCTGTGCCCCTTTCTGACTCCATTTGACTCCCTCTGACCCAGGCTCCGTAGGTGCTTTTTGGTGGTTTGACCCTGGGGAGTGGTGACAATTAATTTTGTGATGGGAGAAGCCACCCAGCTGCAGAAGTGTCACTTAATTTCGGTATCTGGCAGGAGGAGCTCGGTTAGGAGCGGGAGGGCTCCTTTTCAGACATCGGTTGTGCAGCGTGTCAGGTCTTTTGTTGTTGTTGTTGTTCTGTTGCGCTTCGGAGAAAATCCTTACATAAGAATAATTTGGGGATGAAATTTTGGCTTCCCAGAATGTAAATATTATATGTTCCCTAAACATATGTAGAGAGAAAAATGCTCTCTGCCGTTGCTCAGCAAACAGCTGGGGCTTTTCCCTCATAGTGCACCAAGGGGAGGTGCGGGATGCCAGGGCACCTGCGCAGCGCGCAGGCATTTACCTGGCCCTTCCTCCAAAGGCAGCTGCTGTCGAGAAGGGACAGGAGGAGGAGGAGGATTTCCCTGCATCCTATTCCAAGGCAAGCTCTCTGCGGAGCTGCTCTTGTGGATCTGCCCATCAGACTAATAGTGCCCATCAGACTAATAGTTTGGGATGGGGAATTCATCCTGATACCATTAGACAGAGCAAAACTTTGCCCTGCTTGACAGTGTATCCTGTTTTCTAGATGTAACCCTTGCTTTTGAAATTTTGGAAAGCATATTGGCTTAATCAACTCTTAATAAGAGGGGGGCAATACTACAAGAATTAATTTAGTACTGCTACTATCTTCTACTGAGATTGGATTTATTGCTGTCATTTGCGGAATGAAAACTGTATGTGCAAAGTCAATATTTCTGATACATTTGGCACATTTTCAAGCTATACAATATTGTCATAAATTAATTGTAGATAAGTGGTAGATCAGTAATTCTTTAAACTTAGAAGTACTAGATAAAAACTTATTGCCTAAATTTAGTAACATTTTTTTTAACTTATTTTAATTGGAGATGCAGCCATAGCTGTATGTATACCTATACTGTTGTAATTTTTGGTTCTGATATTTTATCAGGTCTTTGGGAAAATACTTCAAGTTTCATTATGTGATTTTTTTTTATTTATGTTGCTGGATTAAAAATAAAAAATTGCCAGCAATAAGTAGCTTTCAGAATTTAATTTTTGATGACAACAGAGCTTGACTTGGGAGTCTGGTATCTGTTTTATTTTACAAACTGCTGTGATTCAGTCTATGAGCAAGCTGAGCAAGAACAAGTTCTTTACAACTTTTTTGAAGGAGTGTTTTTTTTTTTTTTTTAATTAGTGAGATTGCTGTACCCTGGTAAAGCAGGCTTAAAGATGTTAGTAATGGATCGTTAGTAATGGATCCTTTCGTTTTAATTGTACTTTGTGAACTAGTTTGCAGCTGGTCTAAAGTACTTCGGGGGCCTCTTTCCTCAAGGATCAGAATTGAGTTGGCAGAATCACTGTTGCTTAAATAAAATTTTAGTCCAGGCAAAATTCTGTGCCAAAGATGCGTTCTGCTGTATTTTTATTTAGAACAACCACCAAGTATTAATAGTGACTTAAGAACAAGATGGATAATTTGAGTTTGAATTCATTTCTGCAATTGAAGCCAGCTTCACAATCAGCTCAGGCCCCTGAAAGCCGGTATTGGCCCTGAAAAGCTTTGGATGCACACAAGTCAGGATTTTTTCCCAGCTTTCTCCCTTGTATACAAAAGCTGTATTTGTTTTTAAAGTTGGAGCTAAATTGGACCAGTTTCCTGATCGGGTTACAGCATGTACCTTCCAGGATAAGGTAGTGCATGAGGCAGGTGCTGTCCTCTTTTAGCTTCAATGTTTGCTTAAGTTGGTTATAAAATTATGGTGTTTTTCAAACATTTAGAGGATCATTACAATAAATTTTAGAATCAGAACTAAAATGTATGGAAGCATTAAGGACCCTTGTATGCAATTTGAAGAGAAGGGAAGGTACTGTAACTTTGTTACACAGCCGGCTGAGGGAGAGAGTGCCTCACCCGATACTGGAACGGCAGTCCGCAGCAGCTCAGAGATTAGTTGTTACTGGTGTTTGCTGTTTCGTAACGTGTCTCTTTCTTAGCTTCCCTGCAGTATAATATGATGGCTGGAAAAGAGAGTGTGTATTGATGCAAGTACAGACCAACCCATATCAAACACATCTTGCAAAGACTTCTGGTTCCTGCATGTTCTGGTAATTTAAGAATATGATTATAGCTAATTACATGTTACTACTAATTTTTGTATCAAACAACATTTTTCCCATCCATCCCCTCTGCAGAATGTCACTCTTGTCTAATTCAGATACTGCCTTACTATATTTGCATACAAACCTGTGTATCTGATAATAAACAAGACTGAGTTCCAGAGGTGTGTATCCTATGGCTCTGTAGTGATCACTCTTAGCAAGCTTTCAATCCTCCATGCTGTAATATTTAATGTGAGAGCTTCTTACAGGGCTACAAAGCTCAGAGTGTTAGTTTTGTTATATCAGTTTTGTATTAAACATTGTGTACTCTGCACTGGCTTTCTTCTTAGAAGGATTATACTTACTAGCTTAAATTCTGTTGTATGTAGAAGGAGGAAGATCTGTGACTCTATAGCATTTATGTGTTTGTTACTAAGAATATCTATAGGTTTATTGCTGGTGGAGCCTGAGGAGCTTTAGTGGCTAGTAATCTGTGATAGTTTTAATTTTAAGTAGTTTGGAAAACCACCAAAGACTGATTATAGTTTGTGTTCGATTATGCCTAGATTATTGTAAAAAATAAATAAATGTACAATAACTTTTTTAAAACTATCACGGTAGAACGTGGGAGCAGCTTGAATGATATCTCAGTTCTTAGACACAAACCACGGCCTACATCTATAAACAGTCCAGAAAAGAGACTTTTTTCCTCCCCTCTCTTGTTTCTAGCACATTAGCTCTGTAGAAGGAAACACTACCTGTATTGCAGTATGAGTGGAGTGCAGAAGACTGCTTTTCCTTTTGTTTCTACCTGTGACTGTAACCTTTGTTTGTTGAATATCTATTTGTTTTTATTGAAGAATATCAGCCGGGCTATATCGGTTATCAGCTGGGCTATATCAGTAATCAGCCTGGGGAGGCTGAGGTTAATCATCCCACTTACTGCAGGAAGGCTGCCTGGGGAGATTGGAGCTTAAGGGACAATCGTAGTGGGACTGATAAAAGCAGGTCTTGGATAAAAACAGGTCCCTGGATCTCAGAGGAGCGAGTACTTTATAGAAACAGAGTGATAACAGTTATGTTTGCAGTACTTCTGCTGTTTATCTTTAATCTAGTCATCCCTGAGGAAACAAAACTTAAGAGGCTGTTCTGTTTCACTTTAGTTTTTCTGCAACCATGTAATTGCTTTTATTACTTTCCTAGTCAGTTGCAACCAAATTTTACAACATCCTTGAAATAATGTCAAAGATCAGTGAGCTGCTGTATGTTTTCTGGAGAGTAAAAAGAAAAAAAAAAAAAAAAAAAAAGCCTTAGTCCAGAAGGTGTCTCTACTGAGAGAAAAGCAGGAGGAAGCTGCATTTGCTCTTGGGGAGCAGCTAATAACTGGTGAGCATGTTTGTCCCTTCAGCTACAACACATCTTGCCGCTTGCCCAACGGCCTGTTCTAGAGAGTGTCATGGAGGGAGCATGAAATGAATAGGACATCTTGTGGTCTACTGCTAATGAAATGATTAAAAAGAGAAATGCTTCGCCAAGGAGCAGTCTGTCGCTGATCAAAATGCAGGAGCCCAGAGTTTCTTCATCCATGAAGAGGTCCCGTTGGGACAAAAGGTGATCCTAAATGCATGGTTTTAGAAGATTTTAAATACAGCTAAAAACTTGAAGAAGAAAGAAGAGCTGGAAGGGCAAATGGATAGAAACATGTCCTTGAGAGTGGTTTTTCTTTTTTTCTTTTTTTTTTTTTTCCTTTTTTTTCTCGTGTTTAAGCATTACCCTGAATATTTGCAATTCAAACAGAATTTCCTAGTGCTGGTCTGAGAGAACGAGGAAGCTAAAGAAACTGGTAAAAATGAAAGTAAAACAGTTTGGTTCCTTCATTTCATTGGTCCTAAACAAATTCTAAAATAACGCAATGTAAACTAGTTTTAGTTACTTTAATGTTTGATTGCTCTAGGTATTTATTGAGACGTTTAATCATTTTCTAGAATTTAAGGTCAGATGTTGTCTTGTCTGACCTCCAGGTTTTGTATTTCAGCCAGCATTCTCTACAATCGCCAAGAATTGAGCTAGATTCAGAGGAGTTGCTTGCACTCTGCTTTTAGAAAGCAGGGAAACTGAGTCACCTGTAGCACCAGGAAGTTGAATCCAGGAACTATGCTGAAGTGATTGCAACAGGTGAATCATACTCCACTTTGCAGGCACACTGAATACCTGTGTTTTTGCTGCCAGGCTGCCTGATTGACGATTCCTGGGTCTGGGCTTGCAAATAAGACGTGCAAATGAGACACGCCATCCAGGTTTACAGAAAGATGCCACCTCAGCACTGATTCACCCCACTCTGGTGTTTTGTTTCCAGCTGTATCTTTCCTTTCAGAGTTGCTCCTTTTCAGCTTCTGATTTCCATCTCTTCCACCTATCCATACACAGGTGGTCAATATCTGAGGCAGAGAAGGAGAAATTACCTTTTTAAACCTGCCTTCTAGTGGTGGTGTGTTTTTCCTTCTCTCTCTTTTTTATTTATTTTTTTTAATTTTATGGTTTATTGTTTAATGTTACGGTTTTACTCACCTGGATGTCACCCTGTGCTCTAGGTATCCCTGCTTGAGCAGGGGAGTTGGACTAGACGATATCTAGAGGTCCCTTCCAACCTCAACCATTCTGTGATTCTGTGGTTCACTAGTTGGTTTACTGTGTAGTTCTTTCAGTGAGAAGGATAGCATGGCTACTATTGTATGCTGCAGTAATTCAGATTTTCTCATTTGTTAAATCCTTTCAGTATTAAGGAAGAAAAATTATCCCTAAGTGTTACAGCATTAGCACACTTTCAGGTCTGTATTCAGTTGTGGAGATCATAACGTTTTTTGTTACAAAATGTCCTTTGTCTTAGGAAATTATATGAGCAATTTTCATTATCTTTTTTTTTTTTTTTTTTTTCAGAATAAAGAATAGTTCTGTGCTTTTTAAACTTATTTGTATATATTTGATTATATTCACTCAGTGCATATAATTGACTGTTCTAAATTTTTAGCTGTGTTGTAAAGATAGTTTTAAATATGACAGGGAAAAAAATAAAGAAATTGCTAATAAAAGCTCTGTAAGAGTAAGTCACATTTGTACACTTGATTATAACTTATGTATTCTCTTTGAATGCTTAGCTGTGTATTTTTATTGAATGGATGAGATCAGGTCAGTGAGCTGACAGTAGAATTATTGTGTTTTTTTGGAAATCTTTTTGCAAGGTCTGAACCAACTGAATAGAAGCTGCTAAAAAGCAGAGGAGAATGAAGTTCCCCTTTCCCTCCAGTGCTGCAGTTTCAGAGTAACTTTAAGCAGAGCAGTTGTTCCACCTGACTCCTCGTTGTTTGTTATTACCTCCTCCCTTGTGGCAGCTTGGGTTTAAGCTGGACAGGTTTCTGGTTTTGTTCCTTGTGCAGCCTGCAGAAGAAGCCTGTGGAGAGGGTGTGAGTGGCCTGCACTGGGGAGAGGGTGGGATCGCTCCCTGCAGCAGCTTTACTGGGAATAAGAAACCCTGAGCCTGGTGTGCGCGAGGCAAGGGCCCCGCTCTGCCATCCAAGGAGAAGTGAAATAGGACAGATGATTTGTGTTGCGTTTTATTTTCCTTAGGTTGAGCAACCAAAATATGATGAATAGTTAAAATTTGGAAAGGCCTATTCTCCTTTTCTTACCATCACATACAGATCTCTGCGGTAGAGTAGAGGGTTGTTGGCAGGTAGCAACGTCCTTTACATAGCAGGAACATTTCACCAGTCTCTGGGAAGCTAGCCTTTGACTAGTGGTCATCAGACTCCAGCAAATTTAGCTTCCTCCTGGGACCCCCAGCCCTTCTTTGTGCCAGGAGACTTATTTGATGCTGGTGCATGTCACTGGACTAATAAGAATTGCTTTGGGGAAGATTGACTGAAATCCAAAGGCAAATTCTGTTTACTCTTTCAGCTTCCCAGTCTTCTAACTTTTGATCCAGAAGTGAGAGACTTGTGTTATTAGTGTTTAACAGAGTCTAACTCTACTGTTATTACCTGCATATATCTTCAAGATGCTTCACTGTTGGAATTAATTTGGTAGTCTAGATTTTTCATTTTCAGGTTGTGTATTTTAGTAAAAATGGACATTGGCTGTGATGCTGACATTAAATTCATGACAATTTGATTCATTGCCCCTCTCCCCCCAGCCTTTTTTTTGGAAAGATAATACGTATTTTAAATGATGTAAGAAATAGGGGCAAAACAGTATTGGAGTCTCCCTCAAAATTAGGCTCAAAGGATACACTACTTGAAGGACTGAGATGTAGATAAGAAAAGTTAATCAGTAGCTAAAAAAAATATTTACTGCTTCAGTGTTTTTTTGTTGAAGAATCCAAATCTTAGATAATTGATGACAATTAATATATATATACACACACACAAATCGTATGTATCAAAAATGTGAATGTAGGTTAATAAGTCAGTTTATAGCTTAAACACTTAAAAATGTATCTGAACTTTTTTTTTCTTTTTTTTTTTTTTTTTTTTTTTCCCTTTAATCGGTCAATAAAACAGAGTTTGCGTGCTGGAAACTGAATTAATGGCCTTCAGCAGCTAATTTGAGCAGTAGATTTTACTGCATGGTATTTTTTTTAGATGTGCCAACTTTTTTTTTTTTTCCTTCCCCTCTCAATATTTTTTCAGTGTAATTCTAGACATCTTGATTTTTTTTTTTCTCCTAAAGCCAAAAATAGGAAGGAAGGAAGGAAGCAAGCACACTGTTCCGTTTTGTCACTGAGAGATAGTTACCATAGTCTGCCATTTTTTTTAATCTTATCTTACCCCCACCTCTTTTAAATAGAAGTCAAGATTAACAAAATATTCATGAGTTTTATTTTAATATGGAGTGTATTATGAAAATTCATATTATGAAAATTATGCCTATGGGGGGGGCATGCTTCCTATCACCATTAGTAGTTTGACTTTTCTTAGGCTTATTTTAATGCATTGTCTGTGTAGATCTTTGATATTTTTTCTTTCATTTTTTTTAAGCGTCTATCACTGTTTCTCCAGCAGACAATCAGCTACACTTCTTTCCTGCACAGTGTATTTAAAATCAACTTGAAATTACTGGAGAATTGCACTTGAAGTAGCCTCAAGAGGCAGAAGAAGCAGGTCTTCACTATAATGGAAGAGGCCAGGAGCTCAAAGAATGGAAATCATGACTCAAGGAAGTCTGCCCGTGTTGTCTGCGAGGAAGGGAAAGCAGTCAAAATTACAAATAATCAAAATTATAAATATAATAGAAATGACAAAACTATGAAGGATGTTGGAAGAAGTTCTCCAAGTGGAAATAGCAGCAAAAAAAGTAAACAAAATGATGTTTTTTCTGAAAAACAAGAAGAAAATAAATCATGCAAAGGAAATAGTTGTGTTCCTGGAACTAAAGATACAGGGTCAAGCCTCCAGGATCGAAGTCATGGAAAGGCAAAAAAAATGTCTAATTTATCATCAGCAATGGAAAACCTGAAACAGTCAAAGGCTCAACAAGCGGGAGAAAACTTCCCAGGCTCCCATGTTGCTGGGAATGGAGTTAGCATGGAAACCTTAACAGCTACCCGGAGAGGGAAAACAGTGTTGGAAAATCCATTGGGAGTTCATACGTTGAAGACTAATGTTGATCAGACTGGTGATCCTGGTAAAACTGCTTCAGATCAAAGAAAAATGGAACATAAGTCTGATGACTTCAGTGAGTATTATTCAGTACTGCTTTATTCATTTTTCTTGTAGTAAAACTCTTAACAATCTGAAATAGGCTTTGAAATGTTTCTATTTGCATATTTTTCACATATTGTAAGTTACTGAGTGCATTTACAGAGAGCATATTATAATAATAAGTGTATTACTTAGAAAATAGATTATGATAACAACTGTCCTTTTTTCTTTCTTTTTTTTTTTTTTCTCTCCTCTCATCACTAAAACCTAAACATCTCTGCAAGATAGATAGATAGAGTGTGTGGGTTTTAGACAATTTTGTGCATTTAGTGCCTTGGAAAAAAGACTTCATAATGTCATTGCTTTTTATGGAAGGACTTTTCAGAAAGATAGGGGGGGAAAATTCAACAAGAAAACTTTCTTATGAGTAGCACAGAAACATACTTTTCTGTGATTGTTGTGCTCTTTTTGTTAGCAAGTCTTTGAAAGATGACTTGGCAGAAGGCTTTTCGTTTAAGGGACTGTGTAACGTGTTCATCAACAGTTATATGAGAATTATTATTTTTCCTTCAATTTTGGTATTAAATCAGAGTTTGTGCCATTTCAGGTTATTTCCTTAGTGCAGGATTTGCCATGTTTCAAAGCCTGTATATATATTTTCCCTCAATAAAAACACTGTTTTGAGGCTGCTTTGTTTTTTAACCTATCTCAAAGAATTTAACAGAAAAATTACTTGAGATGGCAGCATCCTGTGATCAGTCAGCATTTTGTAGACCACCATATGTACTGCAGGGACTTTGTCACTGACAAAACCAGGACTAGAAAACTTGCTCAGTTTTTGTTTCCTAGCTAGTCTGAGGGCAGAGGCAACCTCATAAAAACCTAGCTTTTACTGGTACTTGCAATTACTGGAGTAGTTTAGTGTGTAAGTATTTGGACAGATTATTAAACTATGAACAAATCGTAGGCATCTGGAGGAACTGGCCTTTCAGAATGCTCTTGTGTGTTTGCAAATAGCTGCGTTCCAGAGCGCCGTGGTAGCTGGCCGCAGGGCAGCGAGGTGTCACCGTGCCGTCAAACGCAGCTCCACCAGGCTTTTAAATCAAGGTGGTTGAAACGTGTGGATACCAGCTTTGTGAGATTGTTTGGGTCAATGCCTTTAAAGTGGTTTTATGACTGTGTCCTCAGCAAAGTGCATCATGTAAATATTTCAAACTAGTATTTGTTGTTTCTATTGCAGTAAAACATCAGGATCTCAAGTACTCTACAGTGCTCAACACAAGAACCTTTTTTCCTACCTTGGACAATTTGATAGAGAATATGAAGTTAGGATTGGAGAACAAAATGGGTCTATCAATTAATTTTTCTTTTTGATAGCACTTAGTGCTATCAATTAGCATACTAATTTCTGAAGTCTCTACAAAACTGGTAAATGTATTGAAAAGATTCTAATCTCTATGGTGATTTTGGCCAGCTTTTAAACAAAAATCTGGGATGTGTGTGGTTCTTTACTGAGATCCTCTTAACTGCTGTGGCCACAGTTCTATAATTTTTCTTGAGTTATTTTGAAGAAAATACCTATTTCTTTCTGTAGATAAAGAAAAGAATTCTGAATCAACTAAAGAACATACTCTGGAGGCTGATTATTTAGAAAACACCGCTGTTGTTGATGAATCTAATCTGACAGCTGAACAACAATTAGGACTGAAACAAGCTGAAGAGCGACTGGAAAGAGATTATATCTCCCGACTTGAAAAAGTAAGTTGTGCTACTTATTAGGCAGCAAATAAAGTTGTTGTCTCTGTACAAGATCCTTCAGCCTATCTTTCATTCTATTCACCATATTTCTTTCTGGGTGGTATTTCTATTACATCCCATTGCCTCTGTTTCTTTGTTCTTTATAATGACCCAGTTACATGATCTAAGATATTATTCCTACTAATTGACTAGTCCTTTCTTTGAACAGAAGTGGATTGAAGATTTGATGTTCCTTCTGCGGCATATATAGCCTATATGGAACAATATTTTTAATTCCACAGAGCTATTCCATTGCTTATCTGAGATTTTTCCAGGAAGTTAGCTTACCTGGCCACTCAGCATACAGGATTGAAAGGGACCTCAAGGTATGCTGAGTATGTTAGCCTTCCACTAGTCAGAATCGCCTATACTGAAGATGACACCTTAAGAATATTTGTCTAGATTGTTTTTAATCTTCAGTGAAACAAATTTGAAAACCACTCTAGGAAGCCAACAATTTTTTCCTAATGTCTAGTGCAAGTCTTTCTTGTAGCAGTGCAAGTCTTTCTTGAACCTTTTTAGTCCCTTCATATTTGGTCCTAGGAAAATAAACCTAACACTTCATTGCTTTTTTTAGCAGCCTGCTACACATTTGAATATCACTACCATTTCTTCCTTCAGGGTTGTCTACTTTAGACTCACTTGCTCTTCTATGTCACTGGATGCGTGTGTGGCTTTTTTTAAGCTAGTGGTTCATTCTTGTTGCTTTTCTCTTGGCTTCCACCACCCAGTCCGTGTAACTGGTATCCAAAATTGGACATAGTATTTCAGCTGAAGTCTTAACTGGTACTGCGTAAAGATGAAGGCTGACTTCATCCATTTGAAATTAAACATTTGTGTTTATGTTAAGAGCAGGGTGTCTGCGTTTATAACAGCAACAGGATGTTGACTTCCATAACATCCCCATATCCTTTTCTTAAGAAATGCACAGATAGGTGTTGCCAGACCTGTATTTATTTTAGTTGATAATATGTAGGCAAGAATAATGCTTTGCTTTGATGTTATTTAATTGCCTTTCTTTAATTTTGTTTCTGTAATTTGTTGTGATCATTTGGAATTGTCATCTTGCAAAGCCTTGCAAACTACTACCAAATTGGTGTCTTTTGCAAATGTAGTCAGCATACTTTTTTTTTTTTTCTTATTATTATTTTATGAGACTTTAACAAAAATATGAATGGTTCTAATGCTGGAAGGACCCTGTTGGCCACTACTTGGCACGTATGTCTAGAGCAGCAGTGAACCTTGCTACCCCTCCCTTCAAGCCCACCTTACCAATCTTTATTTAAATAGCTTTTATGGTCTGCTTGTGAGACTGATACAATATAAAGTGACAAAAAATCTTGTTAAATCCATGGTAGATCATCTGTTGCTGCTTTTTCAAACCTTACGATTTTGTGTTGTTTAAAAAGCAACTCTAAAATTGGTTGAGTATAACTTGTTCTTAGCAGATCAGTTCGTCACCTGTGACCTATTTTCTTCTATGTACTTATTAATATCTTGGTTATTTATTGCAGTATTTTTCTGGAGGCTAATTCTGACGGGTCTCCAATTCTTTGGCTTTTCCTTTTTAGGTTTTTTAAAGATGGTCTTTAGTTTTTCTTTCCAGGTGATCTGGAGCCTTCCCATTCCCCTTGAGTTTTTAGATACAAATGACTCTGAGATGGATTAGCCAAGAGTAAATTTCACTAGCCTAGGTTGTCTGAAGGCATCTAACCTAAATACTAGCTTGTAACTTTCCATTATTACTGTTTTGAGTTCTTACCTCTTTTACTGGTGTCAAGCATAACTGGTTGATTAAACCAAGCTTTACAATAAAGGCAAAGTAACATGATTTAGTCTTTCTGGCAACATCAATTGACCTAGTAATGCAGATCAGTATTGTACATACTCAAGTATCTCTGTTCCCACAGGGCTGCAAACAACACACTTTCATTGAACTTGATTTAAAGAAATACCCAATCATTTTTAATTTTATCATTGCTGAAATGCATTCAACTTCATATGAGTGGTAAAATACTATTTTTTCATCTGCAGTCCTTCAATCTTCATAGTTAAGTCAAGTGTAACTGACTGCAACTTATTTCCTCATAGATGTTTAATTTAATCTCTCACTGTTGCAGAAAATAAATTTGAAGGAAATTAGTAATAAAAATGTAATGACTGTGTTATTTTTGAATTGATATTTACTCTGCAGTTGGAAAATGTCAGAAGGTATGTGAAGTCTTTCTAAAAGCGAAAGATCAAGCTCAGTAAGTTGAAAAACTCAAATTTAGCAGTGGTTGAGGCTTTCTGTGTAGTAAGTCAGATTTGTTTAACCTAAAAATAGTCTATTTTAGCGTCTTAAAATGGTGTTCTGCGTTCATTCATTGCTATGACACTGTTAAGCAGCTGGTGTTTTTTAACATGCTTTTCCATTTTAGTAAATACAGATGTACTAGGATTAGAATGGAGATGTTAGGTAGGGTCTTTCAGTCTCACGGTTGTAACTGACAGCAGTCGCTGGAAAAGGGAAAGCCTGGAGAAAAAACTAAGGTTTTTTTTTTTTTTCTCTGTCCCTTGAGGAGGGACAGAAGGCAGAATTCTCTCACATGTTTTCTTTGAAGTGAGCATATCAGAAGACTTCCGATCTCTATAGCTATGTTTTATTAGAACAGTGCAAGAGTGCGAGAAAAAACAACTACTGGATGAGACAGATCCAAGTGGAGGATTTGAAAGCAATTCCTGCCCTTCTGTTTGTAGAGGTGGCTCTTTCTGCATTTGAGTCTAGCAGTTCTCAATGGTTTTGCTGAATGAGCTCCATAGTGTCTCCTCTTGGTCCCTGGGAAGATGGTACTTTTCGCATCCTCTCCTGAGAGTTGACTGTGAGGCTTTTTCTTGCTGCAGGCACCTCTCCCAGGCTGCAGCTCCCTGTTTTGGTACACCATCACTCACATCCCTTCTGTCCAAAATGCCTTTCCCTAAATCTTTTGAGCATGGTGATTTTTTTGTGGGAATGGAGTAATCTCACATCCAGCTGGAGCTTCCTCCGTTATGCAGAGTACAGGCATCAGGAAGTCAGAAACTAGCTATTTTCCTCCTTGCTGGCCAAGCATCCCCCTTTTAAAAGAATATAAAATACACTATTGTACTTTACACTGATTATCCAAAGCAAGGCAACTCCACTGTCATAACGTGTAGAGCAGATAGTGTGATGAATACTTCCCATTTCCTCCTCAGAAAAAGGGGGATTGAATTTAATAAATTCATAGTTATTAAATGCTCAGGCTGTCAAGGGACTAGTTTACTGGACTTAAATTCAGGTTTCAGCATAAACTGTTAAGTCTTAATCTTGCCGTACTGAAATCTATTCAGAAGTATAATTTCCAAGACATCTCTCTTTCCTTCCTTTCTCTCTCCCCTTGTCATATGGCACTTTTTCTTTCTTTGAGATTATTTCATGTTTGCAAAGTTGTATTATAATATTATAATATATATAATAATATTATGGCATTGTAAGTGATGCATTGTTAAATACAATTTATTGTTAAAAGAATTGAGTGTTTTGGGAGACGGAAAAATTTTCTTTAATCTGTGGCCGTTTTTCCCCAGCGCTCCCCAGAATACACCAACTGTCAATATCTATGCAAGCTCTGCTTAGTTCACATTGAAAATATCCAGGGAGCTCACAAGCATATTAAAGAAAAACGTCATAAGAAAAATATAATGGTAAGTTAAAAGTAAGAATTTTGACTTTTTTTTTAATGTGGTATGTTTCATCACCTTCATTTAAGTGAAAGTTTGTGTGTACTGAACAGAGCTGCACAAATTCCTGTTGCTTATTTTCTGTTTGAGAGCAAGGGTTTGATGATTTGCCCCGGGCAAGAGGAAGCTTTGTGTTAGTTGCTTTGAATTCATCTCTCCAAGTAGAGATAAGCAGCTTTAGGTGAGAAGCACATTTAGATTTTCTGATCGTTTCAAAAATAACGCTGTTAGTGGCAAGACCATTATGGGGGGATTTTTTCTTTTTTTTTTTTTTTTTTGACTTGAGTGGTGTGTCTTTTTAATCCACATCCTTTCTATGATGAGTAAGCAAAGGAAATAGTATGTGTAGTACGTATTTCCCCAGTACAAGAGGGATGTGGAACTTTTAGAGAGGGTCCAGTGTAGAGAAACGAAGATGATTAAGAGACTGGAGCATCTGTCTTGTGAGGAAAGACTAAGCTACCTGGGCCTGTTTAGCCTTTAGAAGAAGAGACTGAGAGGGGATCTTATCAGCATGTATGAGTACCTGAGGGGAGAATGTAGGGAGGATGGGGCCAAACTCCTCGTGGTGGTGGCCTGTGACAGGACAAGGGGTAATGGGTACAAGTTGAAACACAGGAAGTTCCACCTCCATGTGAGGAAGAACTTCTTTAGTATGAGGGTGGCAGAGCCCTGGAACAGGCTGCCCAGAGAGGCTGTGGAGTCTCCTCTGGAGATCTTCCAAACCCACTTGGATACCACCCTGTGCCACGTGCTCTAGGTGTCCCTCCTGGAGCAGAGGGGTTGAACTAGATGATCTCTAGAGGTCCCTTTCAACCTCAGCCATTCTGTGATAAACTAAAGAGAGAGATTTAAAGTAGGGATTCAGTTCTGGAGATGTCATTTGTCATCGACCTGTGCTTACGTGTATGTGTGGGGTTGGTTAGTTTTTGCTTTGCTTTTCTGTAGGGAGAAAGGCAACTGGTCTGTATTGCTTTAAGAAATAAGTTTTGAACATGACTCTAGTAAATGTCTCATAGTTGTGGGGTTTTTGTTTGTTTGCTTTGTTATGTTTTTTTGTTGTTCTTTTTGTTTGTTTGTTTTTGCCAACTCATTGTATATAGATGCTGATGAAGACCAACAAATCTGGGGTATATAGGGTTTTGTGGTTCAGATAGTTAAGCTACTTCTGCAACTGTTTCCCAAGATGTAGTCAGTGGTTTATTCCTGCTTTCATGTTGTTCATACCTTACTTGTACTTGTGATTAATGCTCTAGTATATACAAGCCAAGACATCACTGGGATCATTCTGAGTGCGGTGTCTCGGAGAGTAGTATTTTTGTTTTTATGTTCAGTTATTAGTTGTAAGAAACTCTGCTTCCTTTGCTGTCTGCTGAGTTCCATTACGAAGGACAAAAATAAATAAGATGGCAACAAACCAGCCTCCCAAATGATATGGAAACACTTTTCTACCGTGCCTTCCATCTGGACATGGAGATAAGAAATGAGGAAAGAGGTTTCTTTACCAATGGATAGAAATGATAGATGATAGGGAATGGTTTAAATTTTTAACACTTGTCTACAGTAGCTTCATGTTGTATTACAAAGTGGAGTCGTAAGTATTATGTAGTTATCTAAATATTACTTCATTAAACACATGTATTTGCCGCCAAAACACTGTGTGGTTTAAATATATTAGTGTATACATTTGAATTACCAGAAATTGATGATTAGTAGTTTGACTAAGCAGGTCCCATTATTTACAGCTCTAATGATGAAATAGAAGAGTACAAAATAAGCTCAGCAGCACTCAAGGAAAAGCCTATAGCAATGCTAATTTAAAAAAAAAAAAAAAAAGACTTTCAGAAATCGGTTGTTAATTTTATTGAGAAAATAAAAGTTGATAAAAACAGTTTCATGCTGGGACTTGTGTGTTGTCTTAATGCATAACTATTTTCTGGTTATTGTTTCTTTCTGTTGTCAGTCATGTATTTCATGCAGTTGATGAACTTGTGAAATGAGCGCTTGTTGCACCTGCCCTTAAAATGACTTGACGTCACTGACATTTATTATTCTGGCTGGATTAAAGTGATTATAACTTGATGGATTTAAAATAGCGCTTCCTGGCACTAGCTGTTTGGCAGAAGTGGGAGGAGACTCCTCTTAAACTTACTGGGCGTTAGGCCTTTTCTGCCACTGAAATCTTCCCTGCAGTTGTGATCCATTGTAAAGAATCGTGTGACCCTTGTAAAACTTCCTCCACTCAGTTACTTTTAGTATGTAGAAACGCTTGCAGCTTTTCACTTCCTGGGATGTGTTCTGTTTCACAGCTGTCCAAAAATGTGGTTCGGGAATGTGACTCCCCTGGTTTCCTCTGCAGTCGCCAGCTGTGAAACAACACGTTCTCTTTTAAACACGGGCAATACTGTCATTTCCAAGAGCCACACTATTATACTTGCCGGTTGGGCTGAGCAGAGTTCCTGGCTTTGCAAATATGTGGTCAGGACAGCATGTAAATAGAAAAAAACATAAACAGCATTCTGATATCTTCCAATACTATGAGATAACCTTTTTCGCTTAAAATATCAGCTGTTACTTTTATCATCCAAAAATTATTCAGGAAAAACAAGAAGAGAATGAGCTGCGTGCCCTCCCACCCCCCTCCTCCGCACAGTTGGCTGCTCTGAGTTTTACGCTCATTGAGGCAGCAAATGAACAAGGCATATCAGATGAGGACTTCCGAATCCGTCAAGAAATTGTAAACGAGATGGAGAAAATTATTCAACAGCCTTTACCAGGTATCCATAGTATCCTCCATTTTCTCTAGGGTGTAAATTGTTGTCTGTCTTTATTCTCATCTAGATTTTGATGCTTTGATTAAGGATGGAATATCAAATCTGGGGTTAAAGTATCTTTATATTATACAATAAAAGACACTGTCTTTTATACACTTTTATACACTTGTCTTTTATACAGTGTTATTATATATGAGCATTTTAATATAGACTGGAACTTGATAGAGGGAAATATGATTGTGCTTATTTTTTGCTTCTTTCTGATAGGTATTTATTGAAGCTATTTGGCTTCTCTAAAATGGTGATTTATTGCAAAGATTGAAAACCTCTAGGGCTCCAGGTATCTGGTCTTGTTTAAATATTTGGCCACAGAAGCTCCCTCTCTCTCCCAGACTCTAGTCTTCCACCTAACCAATGCCTACAGTGGTGTATTCTATACTAGAGATATTATTTGCCCGGTACACTTAATTTAACAGATGTGAAAATGGCATGAGCTAGTATTTTAAAAACATAAATTTGGGGAGGAAAACCTCTTTTTTTTCTTTAGATCTTTTTTTTTTTTTTTTTTTTAAGTGTATAAGACGTTTTAGTCTTAATTGTGATCTGGAATGTCTGCAGGTGCTACTCAGTAACTCTTTATTAAAAGAAGCCATTAAAATCAAGAGAGTTTATTGTTCAACAGGCATTTCTTCTCATGCGTATTTATAGCTAATGAATCCTGAATTCAAGAAAGATGCACTTTGCTGAGGGCAGTTATAACTTCTGAAAATCTTTTGAATGGCTGAATTATCTTTAACAGGTCTGGATATATCCCCTATGAAAGACTATATTTACTTAATTATATGTTTATATTTAATAACTATAATTATATAATGCCTCATTTGCTTCTTTCTTGATAACTTTTTAAAAAAGTCTGATTACATTAAATGATTAGTCACGTTCTTGCTTAAATTAGTCAAGTTTCTTTATGGTGATCAAGTTTTTAAGATGTGTCTGGGTATGTAGAATGGTAGTCATGTTTTTGCTTCAGGTGTTTAGTATGTTACTTCACTAGAACCTGACACATTCATACCCAATATTTAGCACCATTAGAAAATAAAATAATCCGTGTAACTTGTTTCTTCGCAGTAATTTCCTGTTATTTCCTGTGGTACAATTGATGCACTGAAATTTTGAGATCTGAGTTTTGTAGCTATGCTAATGTTTCCATAATGTTATCAGTAGTTGACTTTTCAGTGACCCTGAACAGAACAAGGTAGTAATCTCATTAACAGAAAAAGGAGTTTTCAAACTCAGATTTCATTTATTTTAGAACTGAGCTGCTGTTTTCTGTTTTGTTTTAGAAATACAGCATTTTTTCCTTTGCTTTATAAAAATGCACTTGTAAGAAAGACTTTTGTTTGCTGTGGGATGATTAATCTTATTTTTAGGAATTATGCTTAATATACACTTAAACATAAGGCACTGATTAGAGGGAGGAACTTTGTTCGTCTGTTTGCTCTCTAATGTTGCCATGGTGGATCCTCTGTGCAAACCTCTCTTCTGACTTGCTATAGAGTTTTCCACTGAAAAATAGTGTTTTAGCATAATACAAAGCAGAGGCAGCAATTTGACATTCCTACTCATGAAAACTGCTGTGTTAATGGCATTTGGCTAGCTGATATGTTTGGACTGATGATCTCATGTGGAGAAGTATGTCTATAGCAGTGAATGGCAATTTTTTTCCCCCACTTTTTAAGGCCTGGTATGTGTTAATAAGTGTGTTTTCCTAAGCAGTAAAACTCCATTCATGAACAGAACTGGAAACAGGAATGGTATCTTTTTTGCTAGAGCCCACAACAGAATCTGTGATCGTTCTTACTACCATGGGACTCCATAGGGAATAATTGCAGTGGATTTAGTCTTTTATCTCTTGGGCTAGACATTCATTTTGAAAGGACTAGCTTCTAAGTAGCACAGAGGTTTGCTTGAAGCTGCATCTGTGTAAGGTTTAGTTTATTTTTTTTAATTGTTTTGTTGTTCTGTTTGAGAGTACTTGGTTCGAGCACAAGGATAACGAAGGTTTTTTTTTTTTTTTTTTTTNNTTTGTTTTTGGTTTAAGTACAGTGATACTACTAATGAATGAATGGCTAATGAACTTTGGCGAACAGATCATAGATGCTTTAAGAGATCTGGAAAAGGGGTGGGTATTAACATAAGGCAAACATAGTTGAGGCCTTCAGAAAGTATTTGAAAAACCGAAGCAATTGCTGCCAATAAGTCTCGCTTCAGTCCATAAAAACTTAATAGAAAGTAATAAGGAAGTAAAATATGTCTGACCTACTCCAGAAGGAAGTATAATCAACAATAAGCAACGATATTCAGGATCAGCGTGCACATCTTGCCCAGATGCGCTCAAACATTTCAGTACCAGAGCGATAACTACCTGCATTTTACATACAAATGGAGCCCATTTTAGAGAGCATTCTGGGACTGATTTGTGAGGAATGAGTAATAGAACTTAATATATACAGTTTAGCTAAATGTAGGCTAAGAAGGAAACAGCTGTCTATAAATATTTGAAGAGTAGTATTAAGGAAGGAAAGGAATTGTTCTGGTAAGTATAGTGATTAAAATTAATATTGATGACATTGAACAAAAGAAGGAAAACTGTGTATGGAGTACTATAATTATTTTGAGAGATCCTTCTCTCAAAGGACACAGAGAGATTCTCAAGAGGAATGGTAGAAAGCCCAAGAATTACAACCTTTAAAATTAGAGTGGGAAAAGAACGAGAACTATAAAATTGTACTGTAAGTTGTCTTGCAATAGGAAGATGGCACAAAGAAACATATTCTTCAGCTTACTTTGCTGTAAATGTTTAAAGAACTATTTTTGCTGTCTTTTTTTTCCACATTAAAGATAAAAATTAAAAATAAAAACCTAACCCCACTACTTTTGTGAAGGAACTGAAAACTCTTCCTTTCAAACTGGAGTGAATATCAAGATAGATTGGGAGGAGATTGAGAAAAAGGTAGAATGCTAAGCTTCTGAAATTTCATTTTGACATGGAAATAGTGTTTTCTAAATGATAATATATTTTGAGCCTGTGGCAACCATGGCAATACTGGATTTTCCAAAGAAATTGCATTCTAAAGAAAGGACTTTGTAGCAACGATTGACTGCAACTGTTATTGTTTTTGATTTTTTACAGCTCTCCAGCCCCATATAGTTGGGGCAAAATCCCACTAGTAAATTAAACTTCCAAATGGGTGGTTCCCAGACCACAGGAAGGAGGTGGTTGTGCAGGTGCTTCCCTGGAAGAAAAGGAACTTTCCTTTCCGGGAAAGCCCTAGCTCTCCCTGCCGCAGCGGGGAGCACCTTTGGGTGCTGTGCACCCCCTGGTTCTGAAAGGCTCGAGTTTAAGCAGTCTGGCAAACTGGCAAGAAAACAGGCACGACTCCAGCAAGACACTCCCTGGATTGCTCATTCAAAATTTGCTGAGAATTATGTCTTAATGACACCTTTGGTTCTCAAAAAATATTTTCGTGAAGCCAGCTTTATGGAAGAACACTTCTGTAGCTTTGATTAAGAGCAACATAGGGAGGAAAACATTTAGAAAAATAGCGTGCTCTTTCACAGTGAAGTTCTTTTTCTATGTCACCAAGAAACCTCCTTATCACCAGTGGCAACATTTCCCTAAGAAGTAAGGGTGATATGTTTGCCTTTTTCTTTCTTTTGGCAACCTCTTGAATATTTTGATGAACTTAAGGGAATGGGTCTGACTACATTCATTCTGTTTTAGGAAGTGGTGTTATAAGTAGAGTGAAAGAATAATCTCTAGAAAATCTTATTTGAATATATGCAAATATCATTTCTCTCCCACCCAAACTTTTCCGGTTTAATGCTATATGTTGTAAAATTACATTTTTTATTTCCTTATACTCAGGAGAATAATAGGTTGTTTTTGTAGTCTGTCAAAATTATGACAGAAAGAGGAAAACATTTGTTTATGACAAGGGATGTGTTGAGTACCATAGAACACATGTCTAAATGTCTTCTTGTCTGAATTACAAATGAATCCTCATGCCTTAGCTCTGGAATATAGTATTTAGTTTTTGATGGTTTTAATGTATACTCAGATTTCCATTAATAAGAAAGATTTAAAAAAAAACCCTCACTTTCTTGTATATGAAGGCTTAGATTTTTTCAACTGCTGTGAACAACTATCTTTAGAGAACAGATCTCCTCCTCCATCAGCTGTTACCTTCATGGATAGTATACCTACACCTTCAATGGTGTAACTTGTTCTTGCATTATTGACTTAGTAATCTTGTCCTAAAAGCTTTTCATTCACATGTATCTGACTGCCTTACATTCCCCACTTTCTTGCCATTTTCTCCGTTTCTACCACCTTTTATTGTAATCCAGCTACCGCAGCCAGATAGCCCGTAAAATCGAAAAATGAATCAGTGTGAATGAATCTTTGTATAATTCTCTAGTGATCATACTTTTAAAATATATCCAAATCAATCCCATATATTCCTTTTTAACCTCATATTTGTTTCAAAGGAGGTGAATGTTTTACTGCCTGCTCTTCTCTACTTTGTGAAAGACAGTCACAGGTTGCATCACCCTCTTAATTTTACAAAGGATGCTACATTCTTTACCTGTAGCTCAGAAGATATTCTGCAACAAAAAAATGCAAATAGGAGGTAGTATCATGTGCTTAGTTTTTTTAAGCCATAAAAAGCATAGGTTAGTCCATGTTTTTTTTTTTTTTTTTTTTTTTTTTTTTTTTTTCCCTGAAGGATGTATGATTGGGAAGGGGTTAAGAATAGCCCCAAATACTAACTGCTATAAATATGTCAGAACCCAAATATGTATAACAGGAATACTTTCATCTACATGCCCTTTCCACTTCATATTAAAATTTATGCAGTAGCATGGCATTTTTCATGAAATTATTATTGTATAGTTATTTCTCGATTAGAGTGGATCCGTTGTGTAGATCCCTCCAGATAGGAGTCATATTAACTACAGAATTACAGATAATACAGATTTATTAAAAATACCAGATTTATTTAATAAATGGATGCATGGTTTTGTGGCTTAGGTTACATCAAGGTTACACTTTATATTTTCAGATGAATTAGGCATAGGAAGTTGCTAATGTAATTAATGGAGACTGTAGCATGTGTATGTTCTCTATCACAAGTATTTTGTGAGGCAACAAGGAATTTTGTAATCAGTGGCTGCAGTGGAATCAAGCTCTTATTAGCAACAAAACTAAAATCTTATATTAAGATGGTGGCACTCATTACTATTTTATGTTTAGTTTTGTGTTTAAAATCTAAACCAAAGCTGCAGTGAAAGTTTATTTTGAAATAGATTTAAAATTTTTGGATGTATAGTAATTGTACTATTAGAGTCATCAGTTTTCCTGCAGGACTGTGTTATAGAAATGACTGGCCTTTTCAGGAGTAAGAAACTGCTTCAATTTTCATTAATCTGAGAGTATTGCATGGCAGCTATGATATCTAAAGCAAAGTATGTGTTGTCCATTATAGAATAATTTGTTTACTAGCTGTTAAATAATTATGTTTCTCTTTCTTCCAGACTGTTCATTAAGGATGTATGGCTCCTGTTTAACTAGGTTTGCTTTTAAAACCAGTGATGTTAACATAGATATAAAATTTCCCCCTAAGGTGAGTAGAAGTTCTCTTGTTTTAACTAGGACTGTTCTTTTAAATCTAGCCCATCAACATTTATTTTTCCCCCCTTGTATGCATCCTCTATTGGGACATACTGTGTTATGATAACACAAAGCGCGTAATCTTTGGCTTGGTACCAGCTGTGTTATGAATCAAGTTGCCAAAGCTTTTTATTGCTTATGAGATAACTTTAATTTTTTTTTAAATCCTCACCATAAAAAAATAATAATAAGCACTGAGGCAATATGAAAAAAGTTGGCTGCACATAAGTATGCTTTTAACTGCTCAAGATTCAAACAGTAAAATCTTGTAGATCTTTGTTCCTGTCTTTATTCTTGTTTATCTATTTTTATTTAACTGTTGGCTTAAAATAGACAGTTTTCCTGAAGGCATTGAAGTTGGTGATTCATTTTTTGTACGGGATACAAGCAGCATACTCTTGTTAAAGATACCCAGTTGATGGAGTTGCTTTTTTTATGGACTGTGTGTGTTACTGTGGAATTCCAGACATCTGTTTTGGGTACATATTTACATAGAACATTTTGAAATGACACTGCAGTTAGGGAGCAAAACTGAGTCCATTTTCAAACAAGCGCATGTCGAGTTTACTGTGTCATTTTGTCTTAGAAGCTCGAAGATAGTACTAATTTATAGCTTTTCCTTGAACTTTTTTACAGCTTTTCTTTGAAGCATCAGTTCAGAAATGTATAGTTGATTTCTGGGGAGATAAGAAAACTCATTTTAAAATGTTAACCTTTAAAAATCTTTGGGAAAGTAAATTCTGCTGTTAAAATCTAAATTGTTTACTGTTGTATATTTCTGATGGCGTATGTTGACTCTGAAACTGTTGACTATATCGCAAACATTGTTTTTGCTGTAGTTTCATGGTAACAGATTTCATAGAGCATATGTATTATCTAGAAAGGCTGCAGGCTAAACGAAAAAGCTGGCTTATTAATTAATACCTGTTTTCATGGTGCAGGCAGGCACAGTTAATGTTTTCATTAATACTGGGAAGTGATTGCACCTCTGTTTCAAATGAAAAAAGCATAATGTTATTAACTGTGCAGTGTAAGCATTTTTAAATGAAGGGCAAATAAAATAGATCTGCATAATATAATCTCTTCTAACTTTTATCATTTTAGATGAGTCAACCAGATGTTCTGATACAGGTGCTTGAAATCCTAAAGAACAGTGGTGAGTTATTTACATCACTTGCATCTCATTTCTATTTAAATAAATCATTATTTGAGCTGTTCCATTGTTCAGTGTTCCTGCGTGATACTGATGGTGAGAATCGAAAGTAACCAAAGAAGAATCCCCTAATGGTGCGATATGCAGCACTTAGAACTTGCCTTGTTTTGTAAATACCTGATACAAATGTAATAGTTTTGTAGATACAACTGGGAAAACTGTGAAAGACTTGTATACATAATGTGTTTTCTTTTTTTCTTGTTGCATAGCTGTCTACTCAGACGTGGAGTCAGATTTCCATGCCAAAGTTCCTGTTGTCTTTTGCAAAGATGTTAAAAGGTACATGTTATTGAAAAGGATTTTTAATGAGATACCATTTCTCCTGTGCTTATTCATAGTAGCTGCTTGCCTTCACTGCTAGCAAAAAATATTACTGCAACATTTATCTAACTTTCATATCAAAGGGCAATTCCTCATACACAAGAAAGTACAATTCAGAGAGAAAGCTTAACTTTGTGCTTGCACTAAAATGTATTCATAGAGCTCCTTAGTTGAGTCTGAAAATTCTCACTCTATTATAGTTAAGTATAGAAAAAGTAGAATGGTTCTCAGACAATATCTAAAAAATTCTGCCACCTGTTTAATCCAGGGTTTAAAAAATATTTTGAGTCACACCCCATCTGACCCTTGCAGTAAATTCCTAACAGGTAGTAACCTCCAAAAAGAAAGGTAATTGCTGTATGATGATCCACATTGCTATGACTACGGATTAGGTGTTACTGGTCACTCTAACTTACTTTTAATCATTTTTTCTACATATAGAAGATACACTTAGAGTTTGTGAGTTGTGTAAAATTGCACAATTAACTAATGCCAGAACTTAAATATAGAGCAAATTCTTAAAGACATTTAGCTGAGATAGACTCCTGTAACTTACAGGTCCAACTCATGAGTTGATAGTAAAAAAAAATGCCTTTCTGTAACTTTCATTAGAAAGATCAGGTTCTCACATTGACATTGCAAAGCATGGTTTTAGTATGGTGAGTTTTACTTAGAGAGATAACTGTGTTTTGTTTTTTTTTCCTCCCTGCCTTATGTTTGTAATTGCAGTGGTTTGACATGTAAAGTGAGTGCTAGGAATGATGTGGCTTGCCTTACAACTGACCTGCTGGCTGCACTTGGAAAACTGGAGCCTGTTCTTATTCCCTTGGTTTTGGCTTTCCGCTACTGGGCTAGAGTAAGTTTATAAATCTTGAGGCTATTTTAATATGTTTATTTCCTCTTTTTAAGTAGTATATATTCTGCAGCCTATAAATGTATACTGTAAGTATGTTTGTAGATAAGAACTTCCTGCCAGTAATTTACCACTGTGATATGAACAGACCAGAATGGGACTGAAGATTTTGCTTAGAAACCATATACATTTCTGATGCTTCCATCAATCCATTAGCAAGCTCTTCTGCTAGAACTGTTTCTTTAAAAAGCAGCTTAACAGAGCAATGCAAAATTTACTACTGTGTAGATAACAGTAATCAAAAAGCTGATTTGCTCAGCAAAGAGGCAGTTGTCATGAATTTAACTTTCTTTTAATTCAATTCTGAAATTTCTGTCAAGTAGTATTTAGTTTATAATATCTTAGCATTATTGAAAGATTAATTGTATAATAATATTATTGTTGGTTGACCTAGCAAAGCCTTCTTACCCAAATAGCTGTTTTACGACATGTAAAAACAGCAATCAAAACTACAAAGGAAAGTTGTTTGAAGTCTGATGCATATATTTTCTGTCTTCTGTGGAAGAGAATAGTGTCAGATTTCAGCTAGATGCAATGAATCCCCTCTGTATCTGAATCATTTTTATATGTGCACAATAATAAATGTCTGGCAGCGCATTGCAATTCTAAATCAGAACATAACTGTGTCCCACAATCACAAAATGTGATGAAACTAAAGAAGATAACAGATAACAAAATATCATAACTAAAGCATTTTTAGAAATTATAGTTTGTCTTTTGGCTTTAAGTGACTGATGTATGTGTTTGTTTTTCAGTATGGCTTGTTGAATAATGCAGGAAATGTGTTGTATTCTGAGTAGATCATAGATGAGCAATAGGTGACTGAGAATTCCTTGTAAGAGTTTACCATTTCTGTCTGCATTTATAAAGCAAAATGTAATACTTATACTGCACACAGCAGTTTCTGAGAAGGGACTTTCTGTTCTGCTTTAGTATATATCTCATATTATTTTTCCTTTATATTTGTACTTTTGTGATGCATTTTAATTGGAAATGTTGATGTTACATCAGGAAGGTAACAATTTATTCTCTTACAGCTGTGCCACGTTGACTGCCAGGCTGAAGGTGGGATTCCTTCATATTCTTTTGCCTTAATGGTGATATTTTTTCTTCAGCAAAGAAAACCACCTATTTTACCATCCTATTTGGGCAACTGGGTAAGTGTTTGATAACACAGTAACCCCCCTGTTAATTTTTTGAAACTATTTCTGTGCTCTAAAATGTCTAAAATGCAATAAAAGGCATTAAACTTGATTGCCTAAAAAAAATTATAAATAAAATACATTGGTACTTAATCTTCTTACAGTTGATGTCTAATGGTTGTGATGACCTTTCAAAGGCAGCTACTGTAGTCTGTGCAATTGTGAAATGCTTTATTTTGGGGGAGGGGAAATATTTTCTCTTTAATTCTCTAAATTTATTTGTCTGACTTGAAGGGAATAGATACCAGATTGTCACTGTTACTTTTAGTGAAATCTTTTTGGTGAAGTATGTTATATATAGTCTTGTTTCAGAACTACTTTAATTGTTGTTAGATTGAAGGCTTTGACTCAAAGAGGCCAGATGACCATCAACTGAAAGGTGTAGAAGAAGAGTTTGTACGGTGGGAGTACAAACCACCAACTAATGGTTCAGGAAAAAACTCGGTTGGAACAGAAGGTAAAACTAAAGTTGAACAACAAAAAGGTGGTGGTAAGAAGGTAGCAAGTTCAGAAGTGGACAACCAAAGTAATGCAAAGGAGAAACATGGCAATGTAAGTCGCTGTTTTGTTTCAGTGAAAATAATATTCCATCTCTTTTCCCTGTTTTTGATCTTTAAACATTAATATTGGAAGGAACCCAGAAAAAAAAAAAGCAAATCTTCATTACTTATTGCAACTGAGCATTCTTCTCAATCTGTTTCAGTCTCCCTTAGCATTCAAAACCCCTCACCAAATTTCACTGGGACAACTGTGGTTAGAATTGTTGAAGTTTTACACACTGGAATTTGCTTTGGAGGAGTATGTCATCAGCATACGGGTACACGAACTCTTAACCAGAGAGAACAAGAACTGGCCTAAAAGGCGAATAGCCATTGAAGGTAGGATTTTTTCAGATCTCTAGTTATAAAGCATTATTACCTTTATTTATGTAACACTTACGTGTCTGGTTCAATCATTTGTATATGTAGGAGAAAGTGCAATTTTTATATATTTTTTCAACTATTTAGTCTGCTTGAAGACAAGTTTTCTGTTTAACGCTATGTTTTGTAACCAATTCTTGAAATACAAAGTGGAATTTTGTCTCTCCATTTCTTACCATTCTGTTCTTATCTCCACTTGTTACATTTTTTATAAACCACTTGTTTTTCCTTTTTAATCATTTGGATAATAGAATTTTCAACACCTATATCTGTATTTACAGTACTACAAAGTATTTTAAGAGTTGCCAGCTATGAGTTTTTCCTCTGTCTCTCATGCAGACTTAGCGGAGAGGGTAGCTCTGATGAGGTGGAGCAAATTCTTTGAAGAAAGAAGCTCCCTCCACTTTCAGTAATTCTCTGTACCATGAAGCTGAATGCCCTGTCACAGGCTATTTGAGGGTCTTAGTGTCCTGCTATGGGCAGTGCTTTTTGGATGAGTGAGACTATATGAATCTGATGGTAATGTATAGCCTGGGTTAAGGCATATAAGGGACCAAAGAAAGCAAATGATTTTGCCTATTATATCTTTATAGAAGATGCTGATGCATTAGATTTTCTGTAAAGCACATGAGGTGAGAGAAGGGAGGAAGGAGGTGGTCAAGGAGAGTCACAGAGGCAAAGAATAATATTGAAGGTATACTAAAGGAAGAGTCAATAAGGTATGAGGAGAACAAGAGGAAAAAGAGAATAAGTAAGGAATTGTGGAGGCATACGCAGAGTAATGGGCTTCAAGATCGCTTATGTGGCTTGAATTTCTTCTCACAGTTCTGAAAACTCCCTAGCTCAGACTGATCAAAGGAAAAAAAAAGTAGTATTTATTCAGCATGGGGGAACTAAAACCTCTAAAGTGAAGGTATTGATTCTTGAGAAGGATGTAGGAGGATGTATTTTTTAAATGGAGATTGCATGCTGGGGCTGGTAGCTGTTGGTGTTTCTTAACTGTTCATAACTAAGTTACGAAGAAGGCAACACTAACTCAGTTTGATGTTATCTTCCCAGGCAAATTTCTAGCAGTCATGCAAGTGCTGTTTTTACTTGGAAAAATATTTGATCTAGAAATCACTAGGAAAAACTAAGAATGAAAGGAAGATTAGTTCATATAATGTTTCCTTAATGTCAGTTTTAGAAATTAATTTCTTAGGGAAGTACAAATCTTCCTTCAGTGAGGGATAACTGTGTGCACAGCCTTGCTCAAACATTTATTTTGCCTTTGGATGTTTACTTCAATTTTCTGATTTTGAGATTGACCGTAATGTAATGGTACAATATACCTGTGGTTTTCTTTTAAATAAACCTATTTAGGGCTGTCTATAATAACCATCCATTTGTAATATATGTTCTGTGTTTTAGGTAGAGGCAATCCAAAAAACCTTATTGGTTCTAGATTCTGTAAATATATCTATATATGCTTCTGCACTATATTATAAGAATCTCTGATTTTAAACTGCTGTCTCATAACTTACTATTTGGACTGCTTTAGTCTCAAATTGCTATTTGAAATGCAGCAATCAGTTACTGATCAAATGGTTCTTTCTTTTTTTCCTAGATCCTTTTGCACTAAAGAGGAATGTTGCACGAAGTCTAAATAGCCAGATGGTATTTGAGTACATCCTGGAGCGATTTAGGACAGCGTATAAATATTTTGCATGCCCACAAAGTAAAGATGGGATTAAATCCAAACCGGATACTAGGAAGAAAGAGAAAGGAAAAAGTAACAGTAAGAAATCCACAAGATCTGAAGAACCTGTAGCCAACTGTTGCCTTCTACAAGGGGAAAAAGTTGCAGATAGCCAAAATATAGGAAGTGGATGCAACATACCAGAGAATGAACTTGAATGTAGTGAAATAGTAGAATCTGGTGCCAAAAGATATGCTTCTAAGAATATAGACTCTTTGCTAGTTTCAACGTTGGACTCTAATTATGATGAAGACAAAGAAGAAACTTTATCCCTTGTTTCTAATGAATGCTGTGAATTAAAACAAAAATCACTTAAAGAGAGGGTTGATGTAGAGATTTCAGGAGTTTGTCTAACTGAAGGTGAGCTAGGCCACCATTGTAACTGCAGTGAACATCAGTCTTATGACAAGAATTCTGGTAATGAATTTTCTGATGCTGAAAGTAGACCGAGTTTGGTAACAGAGTCTTCTCCGAAGACTAAGTGCACTGGCACACCAGCTACCTCGCACAACTGCAAAGCAGTGGTGGAAGCTCATGATCATAAAGATGAAGGCAAACTCTCTGCAGAAGAAATGCATTATGTGTTTGATAAGTTTATTTTGACTTCAGGAAAGGTAAGCTATGTGTTTAAACAGAGCTCGTCATGGGAGAGTGGACTAAAATTTTTAAATCACTGAAACTGTCAAGGATAGATGGGTGGCAGAACTAGCTATCATTCTCTGTTAGGAGCGTAGTTCAACCCGTTTTAGGGTACCTGGTTTTCAGGACTGAAAACACTATATATGATTTGGACTAGAAAGTCTGCTACCCCATCTTGTGCAGAGCTTGTTATTTCCCTTGCAAATGTCCTGTTTTCATTTCTGTGTCTCTCCTGTTGTCTGGTAGGAATTCTGGGTGTTGCTATGCTCTGTGAAGACTAAATGCAGGGGTGTTTTTTTGTAGACTGTTACTGTTCAGGTGCTCTTGATTATACCATGTATATGAAAGCGTTATGTCTGCTTAACTGTCTTAAACGAAAAAAT
>VZSV01000043.1:2414235-2488118 GCA_013398735.1 Nothocercus julius
TGTAATTATTAATAATATAATAATATTGCAAATAAAATAACTAGAATTCATGTTGTTAATACCTGCTTGAAAAGATGTGTTTAAAGACATTTCAGAAGTGTTCTCCCAGTGACTTTCAATAGGGCTTGTGTGCTCCTAAGTGGTGATGTGATTTTGAAAAACTCTCTTTTATTCTTTTTTCTTTTTTTTTAATGTATTACTTGAAACCCTTTGGAATGTGAGCTGCAGTGTGGGTGCACAGTAAAGGAGATTCACTGTTATTTCTGCTCATCCCTTCTTATCGCCTCTTTCCATTTATTAATTCTTTGTGTAGTTTTTCTTAGTTTGTATTGTATATTCTCTTATGCAATGCCTGTGTTTCATGCTGTGCCTAATAAAATAAGACCTGAGTTATACTGCAGGTTTTGAGTGCTACTGTGATACAAATAATGAATTACGGTGTTGGATGTGGTTATTTCTTTTGACAAATATGTGCCAAATATTTGGTAACATTCTGAGAAATTATTATTATTATTATTATTATTTTTAGCAATTTGTTGTTTACATACATGCTCAACATAGCATTACATTAATGAGTGTTCTTAGGTTTATTTTGCTAGTCTTCTTCCCATGTTAATGCCCCATTTTTCTGCTTAGTGGTATAGGCAGGAAACTGGAGCAAAAAGCTTGAGAGAATTACCTCAGGCTACAGTAGGACTTTGTCCCCAAGCTGGGGTTAGAACATGTCCATCTGGGCCCCCAATTCAGTCTTTCAGACAAGATAAGTACTTTCACAATGTTTATGCAGCTCACATGCTATAAACTGTGGCCTTTGCCCTGACATGTGACAGAACTAGAGCTGTCCTTAGCAGCTCCGGGGCACTGATGTAATTAGGTCAATCAACAGATGGTACATGTTTTTCCCACCATTAGAAGATGTTTATATTTTACCACGTGCTGTGGGCACCTGAGCTTTGCGCAGTGTAGAGAGACCTTTTCATATAATTTGGGAAGGGCCATGGTCTGCTTTGGAAAGCATCCTAGCAGGAACTTAAGATGCCAAAATGGATCATAGGCAAAACATTACCCGTGTCATCAGAAGATCCTTTGGGGAAGGTTCTTCCGATGCTGGGGAATACACAGAAAGCTGGAGTGTGGATAAATGTGCAAATTCAGCCTGTGTGAGGCTGAAGTATTCTTTTTTTAGACCAGATTACTCCACATCTCCCAAAAAGTTGCCTTTATGGAGGGGTGGCAGTGGGAGAGTTTATACCGAAAAAAGGTAAATTTAGGGAACAAACAGGGAAAGAAAGTTACCCAGTATTCCTTCTTTTTTCTGTCCTGTAAGTCAATGGTTTGTATATTGTGTCTGTCTGTGTTTTGACAGGAGTACTTTTTTGACTCAAAAGTGCTGACAGATGGGGAATTGGCACCCAATGACAGATGTTGCCGTGTCTGTGGAAAAATTGGCCACTATATGAAAGACTGTCCAAAGAGGAGAAGGTAAGCGATATGTATAAAGCTAACACTTTAAAATTAAAGTCTTCAAAATTGTATTACATCAGGAGAGATATGGGGATTTGAATTTTTAATGGAAATAAGTATACTACATTGCAGAGACAGTCAGTTTCATATCTCATCTTGACCTTTCCATCCTGTTTTTACTTTTCTTGGACTATTTCTGGTCATCTCTCTAAATCTTAGAATACTTATGCAAGCACATATAGAGGAAAATCAGCAGTTTGTGAGTTTATATTTTGCTTCATGTTCTATCTTTAAGTACGGCTATAACTTTTAGGTCAATAAGACTTTTTTTTTTTTTTTAATATTGTAAATCTTAAGATGATCTTAAGACTGTATTATTGATTGCACAATTTATACTTTATTAAATGGATTTCCTGTAGTGATCTTGTTGGGAAAATGGATTTGAATTGCTGCATAGATCTGACAACATACCTCTGCAGGCCAGATAGAAATTAATTGATCAAAATCTCAGGCTAGTTAAAATGTGCATAGGTGTGTCAGCTGCATTTCTAAAACAGCATATTAGTGTTGGCACTTAGTGATTAATTGCAGTTAGGAATATTGGCTCCAGCACTTGCACAAAAGGATGGTCCTTGGTACATGCAGGTCCATGTTTTTGAAGAGAGTTTAGCAAGAATTGGCAAAGAACTTGCACTCATGGAATTTTTACTACTTTGCATTTTGAATGATGCATTCAGTGTAAAGTATCTGACTCCTAAAAACCCACTGAAGCCCTTAAAAGTTGGTCATAGACTGAAGTCCGGACATCTTGATTTACTCCTTGTGTTCAGATGTCTTCCTCATGATTCTTTAAAAGAAACATTGTCTCTTCCTGCTACAAAGTCCCTTATGATTTATAGCCTTTGATTCAGTCAGGAGAATTGAAGATGAACAGAACTGCCCTTGGACCTCAAGGGCGCAGGCTGACCATTTTATTCAGCCTCTCCCTCAACACATTCCTCCAAAACTAGCACTTTGAATTGCAGCACCCTCTTCTCTATGGGGGGAGGAGTTGTCATCTGTTCTTCACAGAAGGTCCCTGCTTCCACCCAGCTACACAGAGTGGCTCTCTGTATTATAAGTTATGAATTATAAATTATGAATTATAAATCTCACAAGATGCTGTTAGCACTTAGCAATCCTGCAAATCCTTGCGGAAAAGACCCTTACTTCTCACCTTGGTTCCTGATTGCTAATCCTTCTCCTGTTTATTGTTTTAATAGTTGATGTTTGAACAAGGATCAGTGTGCTTTCTTTCGCGCCCTGCCGAAGGTCTAGGTGCTAATACACTTTTATAGAGAAATGCCTAGCCTAATATGGAGGGCATATTTGCAAGACAGAGCTCAGCGTATCTGTTTAACAGCTGCACAGAGATTGTTTTGTTTGTCTGTGTGTTTTTCTGCTGGCATTAATAAATATTTTTATTCAGGTTGAAGAAAAAGGAGAATGAGAAAGATGATGAAAAAGAAGTGAAAGAAGATGATAGAGAAACAAGAGAGAAAAGATGCTTCATCTGTGGGGATATAGGTCATGTTAGAAGAGATTGTCCTGAATTCAAACAAACACGACAGAGAAATAATAGTGTGCCAGGTAAGTGCAGCGTGTGTGTCTTTAGTATTCTTTGAAAGTTCTGAGGTCCCTTTTTTTCCCTGTTCTCTGAAGAATTATCTTCAATTTTTCTTGTCTAATACTTGCTTTCAGTCATTTCAAACACAGTCTTTAGTCAAGTGTTACTTTCCTCCAAGGGAAATAATTTCTCTTGAAGTAGTCTTTGCATGGGTGGTGGGGAAAGATGTACTCGACAGTAAATATGGCCTGCTTCACAGTACTGCATTATTAGTCTTTCACTCATGGTTGGGGCATTTAGGCATAGGAATAGTAGTAATAATTAAATGCATTTCTTCTTCCAAATGTTTATCAAATGTTAGCTAATGCTATATCAACCTGTGAGAGGTAAGTACGTGTCCTTGCACCAACAATCAGTGGTCTTAAGTTAGACTTCCCAAAGCAAGCAGGTGAATGGGGAAGCGAGATCTGGCTCTTAAATTACAATTAGTAATTAGAAGCAAGTCTAACTGAAAACACAGTTGCATTAGGTCCTTAGATGCCTACAGTACTTGAAAAAGGATCATAAATGAACTTTAGAGAGAACCTCGTTTCTCTTCTGTATTTGGATCTCCCTTTTTTCTTTCTTTTTTTCCCCAAAAGTTTCTGCTGCTTATACTGCTCATGGGAATAGGATGGAAGCCTGTCAGAAGTCGTGTTCTCAGCTGTTAGCAATGTGAGCTTTGTTCATGCTAGAATTTGTGTTACTTGGAATAAATCTGGGCTTTAGCTGCTGTGTCTGCTTGTTCAGTATTCTATGATCCGTAACTGTTGTCATTTATATTAAAATTGTTTGTTCTTTAATTAGGTGCCCAGTTGGTCCGAAGCATGGTAAATTCACAGCTAGTGGCTGTGAGCCAGCAGCAGGTGGAACGACCCTTGCGCACTAGACAGTCATCAGAATGTGTAAGTTGCAGTTAGCTTCAGTTTTAAAACAAATAGATAGAACAAACCAACAATTCTGGGCCATGGTAGGAACAGATGTGCCCAGATCATTGTGAGCAAATTCTGGACCTTATAATGGCAACATTGCACTCTGCACTGCCAGTTACTAAAACTGTTTGGTTAAGCATCCAGTCTCTGGGAGACCATTTGTGGTCTTTCCATATTGAAGCTGCAGCTTGCAGTTCTGAAAGGCTGTCCTCACTCTCTGTCAGATTGAGATGCCTTTTGAAGTCTTGTACATAGTTGTTCTGGCAGCATGTACTGAAAGTGTTCGAAGTTGAAATTAAAGATGAAGTGCAGCTCGTCATCTACATGCAAGAGAATTAGGTTTGTGACTGTCAAGATTTTTCTGGTGTTTCAGAAGGGAACCATGTTAAGGATTCTGCAGATAAATGGAAGGCAGCCAGTGTCAGTGGGTAGAAAAAAAATTGGAAGTCAGAGGGGAAAGGATGACTGTCATGAATAGGCATGGAACATAAGTGAATCATACTTGACTTCAGATGTGATATACAAAGAAAAAGCCTGCCAGAGCAAGCTAGAAGCACAAACAGAACAATGGGGAAAAATTGGGTTTTTTCCTTAGAATTTGTTCAGGTCTTTTTAGAACTAGATAAAAACATGTTTGGCCTGCTCCTGTGTGGAGAAGGAGAGCAGAGAGTGTTTAAACAAATACAGCTGCTGGTATTTAGTGTTATTGGTGGACAGAATACCACAGAAATGGATTAATTTTCAGCTAATAGGCTTAGAAACCTGTGCCTGCTTATGAAGCTGGCAAGTGAGCAAACATAGCAATCAGGGTTGTGAATTACTAAAGCACTTTGTTTAGTTACTTTGCTATTTTAGGAATTGAGTATTTCATAACTGATCTGCAAACATTCTTTGGAATGTGTGTCCCAGTAACAGAGACCTTGTAACATCATTTTTTAATGTCATAATCTTCTATTAAGGAGGAACTGATGCAACCCTGTTCTAAAAGAGCACCTAGGCAGCCACCATGCTCTTTCACATGACACAGATGCATCTCTGTAGGAGCCTTATATTTCCATTTGGGAAATTTCAGCTAGAGATGTGGATACACACAGAGAAGTCAGGCACCTCAGAGACACTGGACCTACTGTGTATGTGCAGTTAGTCCTGTGTCATCTGGATGCCATGGACTCTGTATATGTGCTACCTGGGCATCGTTTGGTCAGGATTTATCGGAAAGTCCACAGAATATATGCTGTCTGGGGGCTGTTTGATGGGAAGGAATATTACAGTGCAGGAGGAGGCAAAAGGAAAGGGGAGGGTGTGGAAGCAGATCAGGAAGCTGGTGTTTATCATGTCTCTTTTCCTGCTGCTGGCATGTCCATGTGTATTTGTGGGAATTTAATGTTTGTAGTCAGGCTGTGGTCTATGCATGTGCTTCTTGGGGTGATGGGATTTTTTAAAACATATTTAAACTGTTAGAACAGTCACTGGCTTCAAATCCCAGGCTTTACCTTCTCTCCCTGGTCTGGCGCGAAGGCATAGGGGCCCTGGGACGGGAATGATCGGAATAGCAGTCTCAGCTCCCGGACTTCAGCAGTGTCCGTGGCAAGATACCACAGCATGATGCTGTAAGGAACCTGCTGAGGGGCTGCTGGGGCGGACGTGCAGCAGATCTGCCAGCTATTGCAGAACAGTGACTTGCCAAATTAAAGAGGCAGGAGAGCAGTCAGGGGTAGTGACAAGAGACCTTGCAGAGACCTTGAACTTCAGATATTTTGACAGCAGCCGAGTTACCTGGAGTTTAGCTGTCTGCTAGAACCCATGGAGAAAGGCAAGCAACTCCACAGGGAGATTGAGACCTGAAATTCAGGTAATCACTTCTGTCTTAGGCAGCTCTGTCTAATTGGAATCTCCCTTTGGAGGCACCTAGAGGTGCCATCAGCACCTCTACTGGGTGATTAAAAACAACTTAGATGAATCTAAACACTGGTAATAAATTTTGGCAGATAAGCAAGGGAACACCCCATTCAACCTAGTTCTTGAAATGTTCTGCTATGAGCAGTACGAAGCAGCTCAGATTAGGCTCCGGCCTCTTTCTGTATGTTGCTGGTGATAGTGAAAGATTTACAAATGCTGCAGTAATAGTTATTTCTGTGCCTTCAGCCATGGCCTAGCATCAGGAAACAGAACTTGAAACTGGATCTGTGGGGTTTCAATTGTTTTTTTGGTTTGTTTGTTTTTTCAACAGATTAAATAAATATTAGAAGCTTATTTTGGAAGTACTTGCAGAGGTATCGTTGGTAGTAATAACCACTGTTTAGAAGTGAGGTTTTGTAACTAATTAAGGAAGTCCTGGACTGTAAATAAACAGGGTGGGGAAGATGCTGAATAAAAATCAGAAACAGATGTATGAGGAGTCTGATGAGTAGCTTGGGGCTAATGTTTGCTCAGAATGATATTTCTGATGGTGGGATGTGCCACATTAATAGGCCAAGCTATCCAAACTATCTGCTGGTGAAAATGAGTGTAAGTTGAGCTGTACTCATTTAAACCAGCAGGAACTTTGCCTTAGTTTTGGGGTGTTGTTGGGGTGTGCTCTGCTGTTTTTGTTTTATCTTACAAAATTGGATGCATGTTAAAGAAAATCACCATTAAACAGCTAGTCAACTAATTAGAAATACATACTTTTTTTTTCTCTCCAGTCTGATTCGCATCAGTCATCTTATTCTCCACAACCGCAACAATTTACACAGAATTCCTCTCAGCCAGCCTCCATTAACCAGACTCAACCACAACCAGTTTCCCAAAATAAGCACGTTCCGCAACCACAGCAGGGTGCACAGCCACCTCATCAGGTCCAGCTGCCTTTGTTTAACTTTCCCCAATCTCCCCCAGGTCAGTATTCCACCTTGCATAACCTGGGACTACTTCAGATGCACCATCACCACCAAATTCAGCTTCCCAACACTTCGTGGCCTATTCATGGGCCCGTTATTCACTCTGCACCGGGTAACCCTCCTCATTCTACAAATGTTCCATTTTCTATGAGGTCTGGCAGCAGCACCACCACAAATAACCAGAGCAGTGTAAGCTTGAACGATCCCAGTATCATCTTTGCACAGCCTGCTGCTAGGCCCATGGGAATCCCCAGCACTTCTCATGAGGGACACTGGCACAACCCCGTGACTCCAAACTCACTGGTGAACAATGGCACTGTGGGGAATTCAGGTAACTCTTCTCTATTGTATCAAACCTCTCGCACTTTGTGTACAAATGTTAAATGTTACAGAAACAGCTAATGCTAATTTTTTTTTATGTTGAAAAATGATGCTTAAGGGACAAAATCATTATTTTGTTGTCTTAACATTTTTGTAGGGAAAAAAATAGGCAGGTTGGAGCTAGTTAACTCTTAGGCATTGGTCCTATCTGCTATTAAGAGCTGTCCAACACATGAGAAATCATGCATTCAACTGAGAAATAGTGATATACTTGTTTAAGTCTAAATTACTTTTCTGTAAATATGCTTACAAATATGGTTTCTACTTATGCTGCTATATAGATTATTAGATATATGCTAAGATTACGCCTCCAAACTCGGAGACTGACAGAATTACGGTTGTGCCTGTTGAGGGTTTTCCTCTTGCAGTACTCCAGTACAAGCTTAATGACAAGGTCTTACACAGTTCTTTCTCCTATACATTATACTGCCTTATATATTGTCTTTAATATTGACATCCTTTCCTGAAAGTACTTTTTATGTTTTCCATCTTCTGCAACAAGTGGGCAACAGCCTTTGCCTCCTGTGAAAGGCAGATACACTAATGTGTTTGATGGGGCTGAGAAAACAGTATGTAGTAACTGACAAGGCAATTCTTTAACATACACAGTGGCTGTCCCTGAACAGCGATCTTCTAAACCATAGTAGTATTCTCTTCATTTGTTCTGCGCATAGCTTAACCTATGTTTAAGAAAATATTCATCATACAATATACTGATGCAGTCATTCATCGCAAGAGATTGGAATTTTAAATCTCCTGCACATTTTCTCTCCACACTAATGGAGTTATTGACAGCAATAAGGGATTTTCATCTATGAGTCAACAGTATTAGATGAGATACACTTTGACATTCAGCCTTTAGGTATTTGCTGACAGGAGTTGCATATTTTTTGATACGGGCAGTGTATGGAGTATATTGTAGAGTCTGCTACCAGTGTGCTTTCTGAGTTTGCCTTTGTCCCTAATCCTCCATCATTTCTTGTCTTAATTCTCCATCATGCTTCATCTGTCTCCCCCTTCTGAGTTCACCCCAGTGCTGCCTTTATTTCTCAAGCACCTCCTTCCGATCCACATCATCTTACCCAGGTAGCTGCCTTCTTTCAAACATGTTCACCAAATTCCAGTTTCTTTTCTTGACTCTCTTTCCTCCCTTAACTAGTGTCAGGGCTTGTTATCTTGTCTGTTCGTCTGTCTGCAGTCTCTTTCTTTTGCACTTTGTCTCTGCACTCTCATCTTGTCTGCACAGAATGTTTCCCAGTTTTTCTTGCTGTCAGTCTCAGTAGATTTTTTTTTTTTTTTTTTCCCTCTAGCTGAAATCCTTTCATTTTGTCTCATCACAGTTTTTTCTAGTTTCCAGTCCTGGTGTTTGCCCTCTTTGTGTTTTAATCAACTGTTTCCTTTATGGTTTAGATGCCATTACAGTAGGTCACTGGGTAGGAGCACTGCGAAGATGAGCTGTGTACTCTCTATTTGAAGCCTGCTTTCATGCCTGCCTGGAACAATTTGGGAACAGGAAATTGATGGAAACTTTGTCTTGCCTCACATAATCTTGAGTGAGAAGAAGGAAGTTTACTTTCTTTTCAGTAGACAATCTAGTCAGAAGTAGGATTGTTAGAAGATTCAGAAGAACAACTTTTTCTGTGCTTTTTTTCTGGACTGTATTTCATGTTTTACTATATAAAAACAACGGTTCTTTTTAAACCCATAGCTTGCTTGCTTTATAGTCAAAATCTATAAGTTTTCTAAGGGGAGCTAGTATTCTGAGAAGGATGGTTACCTTTTTTTTTTTTTTTTTTTTTTTTTTTTTTTTTAATGTACCCTGAACAAGATTTTTAGATTACAGGGTATTTCAGTTTCTTTTAAAATTCAGAGCTATGAACAAAAAGCAGAATTGACAGCACTGTCAATAATTATGTGTCTTGCCTCCTTGATGCTTGATTTCTCATCCTTTACACTGCAATACTACTAGATTTATGAATGGAATACTTTACAATTTGTATACTAATTTCAGAAGTTTTTATTTGTCTTTCCAAAAAATACATTTTAAGTTTGTCCTGTGATCTACCTGCAGTTTCCTAAGCATATAGATGTTAGTGGAATTCTACTGTACTGCTTCTGAGAATTATTTCTTGAAGTAGGACATGCTTTCATGTCACACACATGTCAGTGATAGGGAAGATCTGTGTAGGATCAGTTATTAGTAACTTTTTTCAGAACTTGTATTTTTCATCATGAGAATAACATACAGTCTAATTTATTTCTGTATGGAATAGTGAGATTTTAGGTCTTGATTTTAAGTACTGATTCATCATCTATCTTCCCCCTCCAATAAAATTCTATTGTGATGAATAATGAAGTAATTTAGGTGGTAATTCTTGTTAATGTATATATTTAAAAAAAATTGTGCATCAGATTATCGCATAAAGTCCCCTGCAAAATGTTATTTGAGATGTAAACTGTATTTGTGACTTATTGTTTAATTATTTCAACTTGCAATGTGCTTTTCCCTTTCAATTGAAAAATAGATCAGGGTTTCCAAGGACAGTTTGGTAAAATGAACCCACCTTCTGTCCCTTGGGACCATGGGACCCCTACCCATTTTCCTCTCCTCCGAGGAGCGTGGCCTTACAATATGCCTCAGAACTACATGCAGCAGGGAAATGCCAGCTATCCACCGAACAAACCTTTCTACCCTCAAGGTACTAGAACTAGTATATGAATCAACAGCTCATGCAACATGTCTCTTTACTGTCTCAAAGGCTGTAAAAGCCGAGGAATCATGTTTCACATGCCTAGGCTCCCTGAAACCATAAGAATGAATCCAAGAGTCAAATCAACACTTCAGCTTCCTGTGTGGATGGATGAAAATCTTTGTGGGAGGGGAGGGATTAAATGGCATTCTGGAATCTGATAGGCAGCTTGGACTGTGTTGCGCTTCCAGCCTTTATTTTTATTTATTTATTTTTTTTCCCCTCCTTCATTGCACCTGTCTCACTTAGAGCCACCTCTCCTTCAATAAGAGGATAAAATAACTTGTCCGTGTGCATGCTAAGAATTTTCATCAGTTTCTGTTGTAATAATTTTATTTGGCTTTTGTACATTGCCATACAAATGACTTGCATACATTATGAACTGAAAAGCTTATAGAATAGTTAGGTCAGAAGGGACCTCTGGAGGTCACTTAGCGCCATCTGCAGTTAAAGCGGTGCAAAAGTCAAAGCTAGATTGGGCTGAGTTATTCAGGATTCTTTGAAGAATTAACTTTATCCAACTCTTTCTGATGCTAGTGAATAATAAAGGTGTTCAGCATCTTGCAGGATTAGGAAAGCCCATGGGAAAACAGACTTTGGCTGCAGTAAGAGAGAGACCGTGCCCAAATTTTACCTGAAGGCATGCAATTACTGTGCAGCTTGGGCACATTTTGTAAGATAGAAGATTTTGGCATCACATCCTGTTTTTGTTTTGTTGTCAAAGCCTAAGCCATAGGCTGTAGCAAGGTTTCCAGGTTAGACCAAGTTTTAAAAATCCTGAAATTATTTTTATTAGTTTAACCTTAATTTTATAGTAACGCAACAGTAATAATGTACTGATGATTCTGAGGGAATTTCAGAGATAGGGTAAAAGTAACATTGCATTGTACTGTTAAATAGGCTAGTCACGTAGATAGCATTTGTGTCAACCACGTAAATGCCTTTATTTCTAAGTAAGTGTTATACATTGAATATAGCCACACACTGTTAACTATGTCTAACTTGCTGAAGTAATTGTAATCCATTTTCTTTTAGCTGGTCCACTGATGCAGAGTAACCAGCGGTTCTCGCTTCTGTCTCAAGGACACCCACACTTGAATCTGAATTTCATTCAACAGAAAAAGTGAAATTTAAGGGGATTATGACTGGGTGGGTGGGGGAAGGGGAGAAAAAAAATCAGGTTCTGATTTAAAATCTTAATGCAACGTGTTTAGATACAAGATTATTTAAGACTGTTTTTAAACTGTATCATTTGTACATAGATATGAACTATAGTTTTTACTAGTATCACAAAACTGAGTGATACAAATTTCATCTATTTTATTACCCTATTTTTAAGGGGACTTGTGTTTTGTTTTATCTTGATAAACTGTAAAGAGAGAGAATTTTTAAAATTAAGTTCTTTATTTTCTATTAGCTGTATTCATACTTTGGTTGCTTCAGACTTTATATATATTGTTCTAAAAAAAATAAAATTAGAAAGGGATTTCATGTGTTTAAAAATTTGTCAATTCTATTCTTTACAGAACTATGTAGTGCCAAAAAAAAAAAAACTTTTTAAAAGAAAAATAAAACTGCAAAAAAAAGGATGCAAGACTTTTCCTCGTCACTTGCTGTATGTTTTGTTTAACTGTAAGTAACATAGTAAAAAAAAAAAAAAAAAAAATTTTTTTTCATTTAAATATTTTATAGAAAATGTGAAAGGTGAGTAGCATTAATAAATAAGACAAGTGGTATGCCCACTCCCATCCCCTTGCAGATGTCACTACATGCTACTATGTTAGGCATTTTTCTTCTAGGTACTTGGTCTCCCTGCCTTTCCACTCATACTTTTCTAAAATTATTTCATATTATTTTGGTAGGGTTAAGTCTGTACTATTTAACTTAGTAGAGATTTCTTCTATAAATTCATTGTATATACTATGTCTGTGCTGTCATGTATTGCACAATATGTGGAAAATACTTAAGCAGCAATATTCCAGTTTCATATATAAAATCCTTGGGAGGAAAAAACTGCAACTCCATGCTTTAGAAGCAAGTTTATGAATAAAGGGAGAGTACAAAGGGGATTTACCACACTGCTGGTTTCTTGCAATTTAGAATACGTATTAATTAAGAACTGTAACTAGAAGCTGAGAAGCTTGCTGAGTGCAAACTTCATTCAACAGCTCTACAGCTGAGTCGAGGTGTGGTGTGGCAGTCTGTTCCCAAACCCCCTGTAGACCACAAACTATTTGTCTTCAAAGGCAGGATTTTTATTTTTTAAATTTACAAAGTAATTTTGCCTGAAAAGCAATAGTGTTTTGTTGTACTGTCTGGTATTAGTGTCAGAAGCAGTATATTACTGGAGTTTAAATAGATTTTTTTTTAATAAAGTAGCTTCATCTTTGAAAGTAATGTTAAGTTACCTTCTAGTTTTTGAATAGCACAGACTTTGACAGTATTACTTTCCTCTCTTGTACTAGGGTGTATATTGAGAAACACTTTCTAGGTTAAGCTGGTAGTTCCTTCAGCACTGAGCCAACAACACAGCCCTTCTCACTTTTGCAAGTGTAACTAGTTGCCTTTGTTAACAAAGCCTTAATCTTGGAATTAAAATTTGCTTCACTTAGAAGTCAAAACAAACAAAATGGGGAAAAAGAGCAAAGAGTCTTGAGAGACAAAAAATTATTTTTATTGCTTATCACAATTTTTTCAAGTCTTAAGAAATCAATTTTTAAAAAATTCCAAATTTACCAGTAACATGAATAAGTAACTACATAAAAAGTTTCTCTTTATCAAAAGAAAGCTAAGGAAACAAATAAACTACTACTTACACAAGAGTGGAGGGATTAAGGAAATAGACTGCTAAAGCAGTCAGTACATCTCTTGCTGCCCCATAAAGCAAATAGGGCAGTATTAGACTGCAGTTCAAGGTCCCTAAAATGTCTGCTTGGTTTAGTTCTCTATTCATTCCCTCGACGACTTTTCTTGTGGCTTTTCTTAGATCTGAAACAAACCAAAAGATTCATAGGACACAGTGGTGTTTTAGAACAGTTAATAGTACTGTGACTCACAGTGGCTTTTTCTGCAATAGACAATGGATAATGTATCTTGACTTCAACACTGGGGGAGGTACCATATCAAATACTTTATCTTCCACTGTGTAAAACAACTCCGGTCCTGAGATTCTTACAACAGAAGAAACACCTGTTAGAAATATGCCAGGCCTTTACCTTTCAGGTGACTTAGAGTGACTTCTATGCCTGTGACTACGATGATGCCCTGTGAGGGAAAAAGGGTAACAGTTAATGTGTGCTTATAGTCATAGAACCCAACAATTCTTTTATTTTGCTAATGTAAACTGCTGCTAGTGACTAAGTGCCCAAGTAGGGTCAGAAGAACCCTAGCCTTAGTTAGGCCCACAAACCAAATATTTAAAAAAAGGTACCGAGTGCAATGTTGCACGTATCAAAAGAGTTCTCCAGGCATGCTTCCATATTACTAACCATTCTTAATCCAGATTAAGGTTCTACTCTAGTTTATTGCATTTTTCTTTTAGTAGATGCTTTGCTGACAGAGACATGCCAGTGTTGAAGAGGTAAAATACCGAAATACCTGGAGATTTAGATCTTGATCTGTGCCGCCTCTCCCTGGATCTGCTCCGGTGCCGTCTTGGGCTTTTGCTGCGATGCCTCTCCCGGCGTGGTGATGGGCTGAGAGAAAGGGAGCTTTTATATAACCATACTAAAAATGCACACATTCTAAGATTATACAGCAGAAAAATAGACTACCTTCTTCTCTTTGGAGAACGGCTTCGTCTGTAATTGGAAGAAAAAAAAAAAAAAATAAATAAAAGTCACTAAGAGACACTGACCATATCAGCATTTTGTTTCCTATAGTGCCTGCAAACAGCACCAGGGCTTTCCTGGCCTTCTCCCATATCCCAGCAGCATGAGTTTAGCCTGCTACCCTGGGCCAGTACATGCTTCTGGTCTGGCCTGAACAGTGAGCAGAAAGAGCCAAGTGATTTCCCCCCCCCCCGACTTAATACTCATAGGTCCAGTTAGCAAGATTTTCTTCCCAGTCCTTGGTTTACATGAAAACCACAAGACACCTGATTCTGCTTGACAGGTTCTGCATTGTCAAGTTTAGCTGAAGTTGGCCAGCAAGCTCAAGAATTACTGCAGGACTAGGGAAATGGGCAAACAGGGCTTGACTGGGGCTATGGAACACTGTCAGCCTAAATAGTGACTAAAGGAAGCGAAGGTTGCAAGAGATTCCAGTTAGACACTTATCTTCAGCTCTGTGCTTAGAGCCAGTAAAAGCACTCTGCAGTACTTCTTCCTTTTTAAAGTAAAAATACTGTTCAAAAAGAGCCACGGGTCTCTCACCTTCTTGGAGACCTGCTTCGGCTCCGCCTGTATCGTACAACAGGAGATCTGCGGGGTTTATCCAGGTCTCTGTAGCCTCTTCTGCGGTGATCAGGAGAGGGTACTCGCTCCAACTGGAAACATTGCAAAAGTTAACTCTGTAAGTCTGTCCTTAGTTATGAGTAAGGATTCCCAAACAACTAATATGAGAGATAAAAGAGGAAACAAGTCCTCCAAGCTTCCCATTCCTGAAGTGTTTTGTACTCAAAAATGAGCACTATTACATAAGTTTGCTAATTGTAAAAACAGAGTGCACTAGAAATTAATAGCCACCTCTCATACTGTCCCCTCCCTCAAAAAGCTAAAGCAACCAAGTAGGACCACCATCATAGAATTAAAAGTGAGCGTGAAAGACAAAATGCCTATATATATTTCATATGCATATAAAATATCTGAAGTATGAGCAGACAGAAGAGCTTGTCAAACATGGAGCACTTTAGAGCTGCTTCATGGCCAAGCACTTTCTCACACTTAATGAAAATACATTAAAGAAAGGAAAACACCTGCCTTGCAGCCTTCTACTTCCTTCCCTCAGGTATTTCTCTTCCCTCAGGTATTTCTCATAAGCCATAAAATATACTATTTCATCCTCAGTTTTAATTACCCCATTATAAAATGCTGTAAAACAGTCAACTAACTTTTTCATCTTCTTCCTCCTCCTCCTCACTCGACTCCACATCATCCATGTCTTCTTCCAAAGCACTAACACGAGGCTCGAGTTGCTCAGCTTCTTCCAGAACATACCGTTTCTAAGAGAAATTACAACTTTATCTTGCATAAGATAAAAAAGAACAAAAACCTAAGAAAGCATCTGCTGTGCTCAAGGAGTCCTCTATGTGGCTTTATGCACCAGGAGGCTGATGCAAGTACCAAATGTGATGTAGTTGAGAATTCAATTATCATCTTTTCCAAACCTGTAGTCGAGGCAGAATGATATCACACACACGTTCCTCATGGAGTAGTTCATCAATAAATTCATCCACATGCATCAGTTCGAATTCTGGGAAGAAAACATTCAAGAGACAAAGAAAATTAATGTTAGCAACTGAAGTAAAGATGAAATGCATGAAGCTTAGAAGGCTTGGTATAAGTGGGCTGTACAAGCAATAGCTCAAAAATAATTCCTAAAGATTAGGAAAAACAATAGGGCTGCTTTGCAAAGAGAGAAAATCATGGCACTGGTAGAATTAGTAGATTCCCAACACTTAAACCAGCACTCTGATTACATTTGTTTTCTATTTTGCACTAAAACTCATGAATACCAGATACAAGTGTTTGGGAAAGGCAAAAGATGCGAGGCAGGTCCCATGTGTAACGGCGTATAGTGGGCTATCCAATGAAGGAAGGAATGATTAAAATAAGATTTTGAGAAAGTGCTTTGCCTACAATTCTTTAAACTGTTATTACTAAAGTGTATATTTAGGTTCATCTAACCTTACATATTTCTTCCAGCAAAAAGCCACCTACCATACACAGAGAAACCTACACTACATGCTGGCGCTTACCCCCGTTTCTGTTCTGGCTTTTTATCTTCCGGTAGTCGTTGTAGAGCGGCTCGAGGTACTTGTAGCAGTCGATGGCGGTGCCCGTCAGCCTCATGTACAGGGCGCCCAGCATCCGGACGTACCTGGAACGGCAGCAGAGCAGGTGAGCGGAGCCGCGGCACAGGGAGGAGGAGGAGGAAAGCGGTGCTCACTTGAAGTCCTCGTTCTTGATGAACTCCACGATGATGTCCTTCTCGGGCTGGATCTGCAGCATCTTCAGCGTGAGGCACAGGAAGGGCGTGGGTTTGATGTTGCCGCCGTACACGCCACCCACATAGCGCAGCTCCATGGCCTTGTCCACCACCAGCTCGGCTGCGCGGGGCGAGACCGTGAGGGCCCCGCGGCGGCGGCTCCCCGCCTCGCGCCGCCCCGCGCCGCCCTACCCGTGAGGCCGAAGCACTCCTCCTTCCAGTACTTGGACTCGTAGATGCGCGTGCGGATGATCTTCTCCACCAGGTACTGCGGGTTAGTGCCGTGGATGCTGTGCGCGTCCTTCACCGTCCGGTTCGCCATGGCCGCGGCGGCGCCGCTCCCGCTCCCCGCGCCGCTTCCGGCAGCAGCACTGACAGCTTCCGACACGCTCCTTCTCCACCCCACCCAGCCACCATTTTACCTCAGGGCGGCCACGGCTTCGCGGTGCCAGGCACAAATATGGCTCAACTCCCACCCGCCCTCTCCCTGTTATACGCGCATGCGCGGGGAGGGGCGGGGCTTCAGGCTAGCTTTGGCGCGAAATTCTATCCGCGCGGGCGGCTGAAGCTCGCGCCGCTGTCGTTGGTGTCGTGCGTGGGGCCGCTGAGGCGCTGTGGTGAGTGGGGGAGGGTCGCGGCGATGGCGGCCGTTCCGTGAGAGCGGTGCGGCGCCTCGGGCTCCCCTCGCGGGCCGGAGCCGGCGGCACGGACCCCCGCAGGCCGCCGCGTGAGGATGGGACCTTCTGTGCCGCGTCGCGACCGCCCGCTGGGCCTGTGGGGGGCTGGGGGTGTCGCGAGGCGAGGGTGCGTTTTCCTGAGGCGTTCTTAGAGGGAAAGCTCTTATTTAGAAGCTTTAAATAAAACCTAAGTGCAAATTAAAGGCTTGGGATGGGCGTTTATGCTTGGGTGCTGGGAGTTATGGGGCCTAGGTGAAAAATGGCCAGGTGAAGCCCCTCGAGGGCCCCATGTGTCGTCAGAGCCATGTAGTCCCAAATACTGAAAACTTTCCCTTTTTCCCTGACACTCTGGAGGTTTGGAGAAGGCCAACTTCTGTAAATTAACCCATGCGTGCTGGCTTCTTCACACACTCCTCTAAAATTGGTGGCAGATCTGGAAATCTGGCAAGCCTCAGTTGTTCCCTATTCTTCTCTTTAAATTAAATAATATATAACTTTTTTAAAAAAAAATATATTTATTTTCCCTAGGAATCATGAACACTCGTCAACAGAGCAAACGTATTTATACCTGGTATGGAAAACCCTCAAGCTCAGACAGAAAACTGAGGACTCTACAGTACAAGTAAATAACACTTATTTATGGCTCACTCAGGGAACCATAGACAACAGATGTTATGTTCTTTACCTTTCTGGCATCCTTTAGGTTAATGCAGCGGTGAGGATTAGAATAGGGTAGTGGTTCTGAGCAGGACTTTGTAGGTAGATAATAAAAAAGATAGTGAATTAAAAAATGTATATTGAATAAACAAGAGAAAGCATTGAACTAAATCTCTGAATGCGTGTTAAGTGACTATTTGTCAAGGGTCTTGTTAGGCAGAGTTTGTTTTGTCTAACTCAAATTTGGTAGTGTTTCTAATCTTATTTTGGATAATTGAATTTTCATGCAGTGCAAGCTGGAAATTATCCTATGGAGCAAGAGTGTTTGTGTGTTGGTAGAAGGCCCCTATAGTCCTTTGCTGCTTTTCGGATGTTAAGAGCACTCTGCATCCTTTTGCATGAAAGGAATTATTTAAAATGTGTGGATTCTTTCATTTAAGCAGGAAAGTTTCAGGCTTTTGCAGGAGGTGGGAGAAATAACTGTAAGGTTGCCAGCTGATCAGCTTTAATAAAATTTGAATTGTAGAGAGAGTTAAGTCTTGCTAATCAACATGTGCACATCCCTTTCTAGGGGATTCCTTATCAAATCAGAAAGAAGTCAAACGGAAACCTGTATACAGGTTGGCGAGTTTGTTTTAGTAGAAGGGGAGAATGCAGATCGACCTTTTGTGGCACAACTCCTGGATTTATATGAAGATGGTAAGAGCAATAAAAATGTACTTTCTTCTGAGAAACCTTAAAATGTTTTATCGCTACCTGCTTTCTGGTGATGTAGTTAGTGTTAACACTGTATTAGTTGCCCAATTTATTAAGAAAGCTTTGGTAATCACTGCATTTATCCATGTGCATCCTAAATATTTGAGGCTAACAACTACTTTAACAAAAGTAGTTTGTTACAACTGCTTTAACAAAAATTGATAGATAATAAGAGAAATAATGGCATTCAGTTTCTAGGATCTTACTTTGTCATCTGCTAGAAAAAAGGGGGTGAAGAAGGCCATGTGAGCTCACACTTAAATATTAGAGAATTTATATGGAGTAGGAACACTGCAATTGAGGAACTTGCACTGTATTAGGTATCAAGGAATTTGGTAAGAAAGTGCAAGACTGGAAAAAAAAAAAAAAAAAGCAGGCTTGATACTTCTGTCCTTCATGGAACTACTTGTTTATAGATGAAGGCAGACTGGAAAAATAAATCATAGACTCATAAAAGGCTGTTCCTTGAATCAGAAACAGCTCAACAGTTATCTGATTTCTTTGAAAGCTTTTGCTATTTGGTTTGGACCATCATCATGACAATGTGTCAGGGTTTCTTATTCTTTATTTTTTCATAATGCGAATACGTATAACTCCATTTTATTTACTAGCGCGAATTTGTTGTAATTTTTTTTTCATGCTGTAATGAAAGATATGAAACTTTTTTGGATATAGGATGCTGCACTTTTCCTCTTGTCAACTTAAAATCTGGACAGAAAGCTTCTATTCAATTGTAATCTGAATGTTTTTTTTTTTAGCTCCATCCATGTTGTATCTGTCTGCAATGTTTATTCAAAGCTTCTTTCATTAGTGCAATAATGTTCCAATAACAGGATTCCTTGTCTTCTAAGCAGTGAACAAATGTGTTTCTCATTTATTTTTAAAATAACTCTGAATTTGCAAACAACTTTTTTAAATTTCTTAGTTCTCCTTTTCTGCAACTGCTTTCAGGTAATGGAGTCTGAGCAGGTTATGTATATACAAATGAGGAATGTACTCATTTGTGGTGGTGAACTGACCCAAATATATGGCTCTGAATCTGTTGGTCTGTGGGTGGTTTGTGGTTGAGACTCTGCATTAGTGTTGTCTTAATCGCCTGCAAATTTCAGCTCAAACATGCTAATTCAGTTTTTAAAATGCGATGTTCCTTATCAGACATTTTCTTGCCTCTCTCTGTACTTAGTGACTCAAGTCCTTGCAACATTTTCCTGTTAGGCTTTCTTAGCTTGGGAGAAGCGTTAGACTTTGAGTACATTGAGACTGAGTACTGCCTAAAATGTTGCCTTTAAAGATCAATTTTTGTATGTAGGCCTCTCTGCTTTCAAAGTCGAATAAGCAAATCTGAACTGTCAAATAGCAGTTTTCCATTAATCCTGTATCTTGCCATTGATAGTGGTCAGATGTTTTAGAGAAACATCTAAGGAACTTTTTAATTATTAGCTGTAGACTAGTCATTCACCGGATAAATGTGTGGGGTTTTTTTGTTGGTTTGTTTTTGTTTTCTTCCCCACTCCCCAGTTAAAATTAAGAACATTTAATTGTGCTGTTTCTCATACCTGAATGAATTTTCTCATTGCTCCTATTGCTCCATTTGCTTCCTTTCATACAGCCTTACACACATTTCACATGGGAGCAGCTTTCAGGTAGTGGTATCACGGGGCAGTCTTGGACCTACCATAACCTTAAAAGGGTGCCATTTGCTTGAACAACAGGTGGTAATGGAGTTGAAACATTGCCTGCCATCCTTAAACATAACTTTAAAAATAAAAGTGCATAGCAATTGACACAAAATTGTCTGCATATTTGCAGCTTTCACATCCTTGGTAAATAAATTTCCATTAGTAACGAGGTATAACACTGAATGTTCAGCAAGACAGGGCCATGATGGTCAGAATTGCATATTACCAGAGTACCTTTTAAATACAAGTATTTTGTTGGAGATGTGACTACAGCAATCTGAGGTCAGCTCCTAGTTTTGCTGCTAACTGTATGATGTTGAGCCAATTTATCTCTGTCTTGACTGTGTGGAAACAGACAATAGTAATCTTCTTCATCTGTTTGTTCTGCTAAACAAAAGCTCTTAGGTAAGAGTATAGCCTTTTGGGGTATGCATATGTACAATGTCTAGTGAAATATTTTATCTGAATTTACTGAGCTTTGCCAAAATATTGCTTTTATTGATCGCGAATAGTTAACACTTTTTAATGTTCACTGACTATGTTGTTGTTATTACAGGTGCTCAGCAGAAACATGCTATTGTGCAGTGGTTTTCTCATATTACAGAGGTACCTCAGAATAAAAGAAAACTACTTAAAAGAGAAGTTTCTCGACAAGAAGTATTTTTTGATCAAGTTTCTGGATATGACACTGACATATCTGTGGAGACCATTATTAAAAGTGTCATGGTATGTTCTGCAGCTCATTTTATACGTGGAGGAAAGAAAGAACAGCCTTCTCCACCCCCACCCCCCGCCGCCCAGAAAAAAGTAACAGAACAGTACAGCTATTTTATTCCCTTCCCCATCAAATGTATGATGTGTTATTTGACTATTAACGCAGTTGCATGGGATAGTTGGAAATGTTATTATTCCTCCTTTCTCCCAAGTCAGAGCTGTCTGACAACCACCATTGTCAGACACTGTCACCAAGTCATTCTAAAGCTTAGGAGATTACATAGTGAGGAGTGGTGGGAGTCCTGTAGTGCAGTAAACTTATGCTAGTCTAAATGTAGTTTGAAGACTTTACTATCTATAATGAAGTTTACAAGCATTCCAGTAATGTTATGTGAATAGAAAATATTTGAATGCTAGATTAACAGGAAATGCTGAAGTGTGTGTGACTTCCTATTTTCTCCTTTTACAGGTAATACCACTACATCTGGGGGAAACACTACCAGTTGTATTAAACATAGAACAAACTTTCTATGTAAAACAGTCTTGGGATGGGAAATGCTTTAAGCCTTTATCCCCTGACACATTCTCCAAGCTGAAAGAAGCAAACAAAAAAACAGGTGGTAGCCCAAACTTTTTGTCAAAATCCCCACTGTATTCTTTGGACATCATTTGTGCCCTGGAAAAAGAAACTGAGAGAGTTGTGCAGAGTGTGACAAAAAAGAAAAATGTTCAGCTGGAAATAGAATCAAAACATTCTGCTTCCAAGTCCTCCCTGTCCAAGGAGAGACATTCACGAAGAGAAACTAATGGCATGAAAACCCCAACAGCAAGGAAGAAGTTACAGTTAAACAGTATGTGTATGTTTACCTTTATAGTTTTGAATCTATATTTGTGCATGTATTTTGTCTCTTCAGTTTGGGTAGCTCAGACACTGGTATAACTCAACATCAATATTTTAACCTCCTATTTTGATCAGGCTTTGGAGTTAACCTGTGCCTTTTGTAAGCATCAGTTGTCTTGTATGTCTGCTATTTCAACCAGCTGTCTTGCTTTCGTTCCATTGCTCTTGTAGATGTTTTGTTGGATGGAGTTGTAAGTGATGGTAGGAGGTAAATTAAAGAATCAATCCATGTGTTACTACTTCATCTCTCTAAAGGAAATGCATACCTTTCAGTGGTTCAGTTCTTCGTCCTTGTAGCTTAGTATGGTCACCTTTCATTTAACATTATAAATTTAAGCAACCACCACTGAGCCAGTCACATCATGTCATTTAATAGTTAACAAACCAGACATTAAAGCCTGACAAAAGTTCATTTTGCTCTTGATTCCTAGGTCCCACCAAATCTCCCAAAGGCAAACTCTCGGGACATGATGTTTTAGAACTTCTGGGTGATGACTGTGATGCAGTGTCAGAACCATCAGCTACTAAACGAAAAGTGAAATTCACTGGAATTTTAGGTTCACCACCAAAAATATCTTGCAATAATGATGAGCCAAAGTCAAAGTTTGATAGTGCAGAGCATGAGCAGAGTCTTAGTGATACAATTCGATTATCCCCCTACATTAAGGCCAGAGACTCCAGCAAGGAAGAAGACTCTATATGGTAAGGAATACCATTATGATAATTCATTTTTGTATGGGATTTTTATTTGTATATATTTCTCTTAAACCACTTTCATAAAAGGATTTCTGAAAATTAAATGAGTAAAGTCTCTGCGTACCAAATTGTTCTGTCTGTTGAGATCATAGAGAGGAAGGGAGATGGCTTAAACAGTTACGGGTACTCTATGATGAAGCTCTAGAAAGTGGGTTTCTCGGAGCTGACTGAATGAGGAGGGGATATCACAAGAGAAGCTCATTTTGGAGGCGGACACAAGCAGCCTGTCCTTCCCTCAACAGAGAGAAGGGATAGGGATGGGAATCGTAGGATGGTATGAAAAGGAATTGAAGAAATGGCCTTCAGTCTTATCAGTGTAGATAAAAATCTCCATCTCCTTGCTGCCATAAAAATTGAGCCTGAAGAGAGAGGCCTTTTCTCCACCTATGCACGTGTGATGCAAAAGGGAAATACAAATAGCTTTTTGTTCTTTCTTTACAGTTTAATTGGACATCAGAAACTACATAGTGTTAGCCCTGTACTGACCCCTCGTTCTCTCAGAAAATGTGCACAGAGGACAAGCGCTCGCATTGCAGAGCAAATCAGGTAACCTTTGCTTCCATTACTTCGTATTCAGATTGCTAGTGATAGCTTGAAGGCATCAGAGATTTTTCTGACTTAGTATTGAAATGCAAATGGCTCCAGAAGCACAGTTTAATTGTAGCCTTTGAGTGAAAAGTGTCTCGTATTTGGAAGCATAAAGCTGACTCAAGGTGTTCAGCAGGAAACTAAGTTCTTTTTATCCAGGTGATTTGAATATTAGTCATGGACAAGTAACAGCTCAAGTGGAAAATATGTTGGCCTGTTGATTATGGTAACAACAGGAAAAGCTGACAATGTATCAGATAGTAATGTGTGGTGAGTAGAATTGTATGTAGCTTTAAAAAGCTCATTACCATTTTTGTTACTCATAGCCTATTAAATACATTGGAATCAGAGAAGGAAGAGGATTTTCTGTCTAGCTCAGATAGCTCTTACTCCAGTAGTGAAGAAGAAGAGAATGAAGTGCTCTGTACCCCAAAGAGGAATTCTAAATCAAGCAGAATATTCAGCACCCCAAAATCTTCAAGGAAGTCTTCAGTCCACACTCCTGCCAAGACCCCAAAGAAAACCGTAAGGTTCCTTGTAACTGTAGTCATTAAAAAGAGCTGTTTTTATTATTTCTAACCCAGTTGTTTGGATGCCTGATGCATGTATACTCAATCTTAAGTATCAAAACCTTGTCAACTTTTAATGAAAAATCAGTTTGGCTCATATCTGTATGAGAACTGAATAGGTTGTGCAAAGTGTGTGTGTGTGTGTGTGTGTGTTGGGAATAAGTGTTGGCTACTGGTGATGTGTAAATAAGTTCCGAGTGAAGCATTGGGAAGCTGTAAGGGAAGATTCCTATTAGACATTAAGTGACCTGGGGAAACATGCTGAGAGTTTAGTTACTAAAACTGAAGCACCCTAATTAGAAGAGGGTGCAGTTCTGATCATTTTATATTAGCAAGAGTATGTCCACACTTGTTCCGAGCAAGGCAGGAGATAAATGGATTTGATTCTGTATGGGAAACAATTGAGTAATATATGACTAGTGAAAGAAGTTCCAGCATAACTAGAACTCCTAACCACAATGAGAAGGGATAATTAAGGTATTCTCTTTTTGTTTGGACGCAGAATTCACCTAGGTCGGTTTTTAGTTGCTTGCTGGTTTTTAAGAACTAGATTTCTTTAAGACAGCATTTCAGAAAAACATAAAGAATCTTTAAATTCTTCCATCAGTTGAAAGGTGGGGTTGTCTGTGTCACCATTACCCTCCCAATTTCTTTCTCTCCTTAAGAAAACAAAAGCTATAAAGCTTGTTTGCTTGTTATTTTTTGAGAAGATTGGTTCTGTTTTCATTTTGTACTTTGGCATTCTCAGGTAGTCTTTGCACATAAGTAATGCTTCAGAAACTTGTATGGATGATCAGTCTCCAGTAGAAATTCACACAGATAGAAAATTTGTTTGAGGTTTTTTAATTCTTTTTTTGCAGCCTTTACCAGCAACACCCAAGACACCCCGGAATGCAACTCCTGAAATTCCCAAGCGCAGCCATGTAGCACAGAAACCAGCCAGCATCCTAGAAGAAGCCAGATTAAGGTAATGTGTAATTGGCTGAAGGGAGGAAATTGTATATTTTCTTCAGGTACACAGAGCAATAGGTTATGCTGAAAGACAGAAATGTTGTCCTTAATACATTGAATAAATTTGGTAAAAGTTCATGATGCCTTGATATCAGAATATCGCTTATGAATTGAAAATAGGATACTAGAACTACAAATACTAGTAGTATTTACAATACTGCTTTTTAGGATTTCAAATTATTGTAACCAGTCCATGCTAAGTTTTATGGAATTAGGTATCTGTTTATTCTATGCAACATCAGAAAAACAAGTATTCTCTTCTATTAGCTTTAGGTTACAAGGGTGCACTACCTGGCTCCTCTTGGTAGGTGGAAAAAGCTTCACAGGTTTTGCTCTAAATTCTCATACACTGTGAAAAATGCATACAGGACCGGTAGCATCATTCAATGAGTTTCACCTTCTTCCTGGTCACTTGGATAACTATTTTTTTATCACCAGTTTCTCCCATTCTATCCTGTTCCCCTGTGTTGACTTACACTTCTTTTTGTGAATGGCAGCAGATAATCTTTATTGCTGGATATTCATACCATTTGCTTACGAAGATGACTATCCAGCTTTCTTAAAATTAAAAACACGTGGAGAGCCTGGGCTGTTTCCTTTGGGATGCTTGACACTGCTCAGAGTTGAGAGATTTGAAAACCTTTGCATAACTGTGAAAGGGGAATCTGGTTATCTGTTTTTCAGGTGGCCTTTCATTTAGAAATGTGAAATTGCAACTCTTGGATCCCCTGACTATTTTTTTTTTCTTTTTTTTTTTTTTTTTAACCCAAAAGGCTGCACGTTTCAGCTGTCCCAGAATCTCTGCCTTGTCGTGAAGAAGAATTCCAGGATATCTATAACTTTGTGGAAAGCAAACTTATTGATGGTACAGGAGGGTAAGTTTGAGTTATTTTCATTTAGTTAAAATATGAGTCCTAGCTGATTTTTACTTTTTTTTTTTAATTCCATTAAGGGTTGTGCATAGAACAACCCTTTCTTGTATAGATTGAAATTAGATTGAAACAAACATGTGGTCTAATTTTAGATGTCTGAGGAAAGGTGTGGGATTTTTTGTTTGATTGCTTCAAGTAAATTAGCATTTAGAAGGTATTTCAGATTGATTACCTCAGTAGTAACAAAAATTTTGTTGCTCTTCCCATATAGTACATGTTCAATTTGCAAATAACGTAATAAAAATACAAGGAATTGCCTGAAGTGGCAGAGGAGACTAGTATTCAAGGATAGCCTCAGAGCCCAGGATTTCCAACTCCTTGATGTTAAGAGCTTGCTCATGTTGATAAAGTGTCCCCTTTTGTAGGTGCATGTACATTTCTGGAGTTCCTGGAACAGGTAAAACTGCAACTGTGCACGAAGTAATTCGCTGTCTGCAGCAAGCTGCAGAAAATGATGAGCTACCGTCCTTCCAGTTCATAGAGATCAATGGCATGAAGCTGACTGACCCTCACCAAGCTTATGTGCAGATACTAGAGGTGAGCAAAGCCTCTTCAGTGGCTCTTTGTTTTCCATTCCATAATATAACCTCTTATGCACATATATACTTAGAAAGGTGCTGAGATGACGGCTCTGGAAGTTATTGTAGCAGTAAAATAATTACTGGAAGGGCTAAGAGGTTAATCAGTTTGTCATCACATAGAGAGGGACTATCTCTGTGAAGAAAGTCGCATTTAAAATCATTGTGCCAAACTAGTCTGCAGTATCTCATCTGGGACTGCTGACAGGGCTAGCGTCTACATGGGTGTGATTTAACCTTCTGAGAACTGCATTAAGATCATCCAGTTGTCTTCAAACCATAATTGCTCAAGACGGTCTAGGCTGACTTTAAGCCAATGACCTAGAACTGAAATGATCTATTTCCTGAAACATCTAGTGCCTTCTGAAACAACAACAAACGGAACAACACAAGCTTCTGTTCCATTTATCTATTTATCCTGTTTGAGTAGGAAGTGATATATATCATTCAGATATATCTCAAGCCATATTTGGGGGGGATAAATATACATATATGCATCCTTCCCTCAAAGCAGCATAGTCAGTACATTAGAGGGAGGTGTGCTGTAGCTAGGTCACTGTTTCTTTAGCACAATGAAAGGCCCCATGAGAACCTAATTTCATGGTAACAGTATCTTAATACTCCTTGTTTTGTCCAGCATAAATGCATTTAACAATTATAAATTTGTAAAATTAATGAAGAATAAATCTTTGGGACTGAAATATGTTGTCTCCACGGCCCTCATCACTTCAAGCTGGCCCAGTTAAGTATCCTTTATGGGAACATGTTGTCAAGTAAACCAGTTGTCTCTGCTTTTTCTGTTGTTATTTAAGCATCGACATAGGCTGCTTCTACATTTGGTTGCTTTGTCTCTTGCTGCATATTCATCTTCTGCTTGAATTCACTGACATTTTTAATGACGCTGAAGCAACAGGGAGCAGCAACAGAAAGGCCTGTACAGATAAATAGATAAAATGAATGACAGGTTCCTGTTTACAGATGCTAATTCCACTGCAATAAACTGAATTGGCATATTGGATGTCCAGTTCCAGAGCTGTAGAATCAGGATCTTTGGAAATTGCTTTATATGACCGATTCAGACTGTTCTTGAATCGGAAACATGAAACAAGTATAGATTATACGTTATTGTCATGCTCAAACTCTAATGTTTAAGATCTTCCCTTTTTAAGAACTGACCTCAGATAAGATTCTGGAGAAGAAATATGATCTTCAAATGCAGTCTGCATTTTATTTTAAGGCTTGAGTCTCATCTTGGCTGAACAATTGATTCAGCATATATACTGTCATTCTGACATTCCATGCACTAATTTCTGTATGCCTTCGTAGCATACAGAAGCAGTTGTTCCCACTGCCAGGGAAAAGAAATCAGGTGCTCGTTGCTGAGTATTAAAGAGAAAATCAAACAGAGTAAGAATTAAACTTCCATGGCTATAGTGTATTAACCTGCAGTGTTGCTTAATCCTTGTCCAGTTCTTGACAGGTCAGAAGGTGACAGCAACCCATGCTGCGACACTGTTGGCCAAACTGTTCTCTACCCCTGGACCAAAAAGGAAGACCACAGTGCTGATAGTGGATGAGGTGAGTCAAAACTCTTCATTCTCTTTTCCTCAAATTCTGTAAGAAATGAGTTTTCCAATTATGGAAAAAGACAAAATGTACTTAAACTGTTTATGCCAGGAGAATATCGTGTATCCTTTAATAGGACTAGATGTAGGAAAGAAGACACAAATAGTTCCTTTTGGCCATATTAAACTGAATGTAAATAGCCAAGTATCCTATTAACATATTTTTCTCTGTACTGGTTTTCGGGTGGGTTTCATATTTTGTTTTGGCACAACCTGTGAAATGAGTTGTTGTGTAAAGTCCTAAATATTCTAAGATTCAGCTATCCAGAGCTTGCACTGTCTGAAATTTACTGCTCCTTCTGTGGAAAAATTCACAATATGCCATATTTTACCTTTGAAACTCTTTGAATATACTGTGCTCAGTAAATAACAAACATTCCCTTTATTCTGTGAGCTGATTCATCCTCACGTGGACGGCCTTTTGATTGTATTAGACAGTATTAATATCAGAATAATGTTTGAAAATTGCAGCTTCATACTGTGGTGAACTGTTCAAGCAGCTAGAGGGCTGAGCTTTTTGAAAAAAGATCAGTGCCTTAATTCAGAAAAGACATGGATAAAGGAGGTGCAAAGGCAACTCTTTCAGGATCACCTAAGAAGTTCTCTGTGGCAGAAATTATTTGCTCTCTAAAGCCCTGATATTTAAACACATGGTCATGGTTTTTCAGGCACCTTCTTCTTTTTCTCTCCTCAGCTTGATCTTCTGTGGACCCGTAAACAGAATGTGATGTACAATTTATTTGACTGGCCAACTCAAAAGCACTCAAAGTTAATCATCTTAGCCATTGCTAACACCATGGACTTGCCAGAGAGAATAATGATGAACAGAGTAGCCAGCAGGCTGGTATGTCTTAGCAGTTAAGTTGTGCTAGGAAATGAGGAGTACGGATTAAATACTGTGTGTTGTCAAAGGTAATCCAGGAGAAGGAGAGGATGGGTTACAGCAGGCATTAAGCAATGCTTTTATAGTTCCCTCACTTCTCCAGAGGGTGGATGTTGAACATACAAATCTTAGAAAAGAAGGTGTAGGAGCCAGCCAGCTAATTAGATATTATGCCATGTAAGAGCACTCTGTTCTTATAAGAACGAATTAGCAAAAAGGATGCAGATGTCTTATTAAACATAGGAAGATTTGGATAATCAAATGCTGTGCCTTGTGGTTAGGCTGCATGCTCCAGAGTTCAGAGGAATTCCCTTCTGATTGCCCTTCCTCTTTGTAGCTGGGGGTTGCGGATTCTGGGCAGGAAGGGACCACACGCTTGATCCCGGGTGCGGTATCACACAATTTATTTATATTGCACAGGAAACAAAGGACTTCTAGGGGTTGGTTAGAGAAAAATGAGGAAACAAGTAAACTAAACTACAAAGTACCCTACTGGCTAACCCAAGTGTGGTAACATACCTCAATCACCACAGAGGAGAGAGCATGAGCGTTGGTGACAGGAGGCAGCTGGGTCCCCACTCAGTAGGGGTTTCAGGTGTCCCCAACGCTGAGGTGGCTCCTCCCCAATCACCACCACCCGCACCTCACTATTGTAGACTGTGATAAAAACAAGCCTACACAGCAGTAATTGCACTTGGGATTTTCCCATTTGAAAAGAGGAAGCTCGCTTGGCCAGAGTGGCTTCCCGCTTTCAAATGTCAAGTTCCTTGATCTATTAGTTTTCATCCATCCACTCCAGACATGATGACTTTGCATGTTGCTAAATTAGTTATGTCCCAAAACAGCAGGCACGAGACAAGGACCCATGACACCCGATCGATCAGTCACACTTGTCTGGTACACTCTTTCCCCCATTCCTTCCAGGCAGCTGGCTACTCTTCTGTCTGCCATCATGATGTGGTAGATTTTCTTTCTTTTGGATACCTTTGGACAGAAAATTATATGCACTATGAACAGATTTAATAATTTTCCCAGGATATCACTTCAACACCGCTCTGAAAAGTGATTTGCAAGAACAGTTCTATGTGCCTTCCATGTTTGTGTGACTTAGAGTTATGTGGGAATTGATTTGTTTGCTTTCCACCCTACTTGCTAAACCTGCAGAGCAGCTGATGATCTGGGACTCCAGGCACTTACTGCTTGGCCTACAAGAGAGGTTCTGAGGAATGCAAACCTCTGGCCTTGTGCACAATATGAAAGGCAGTATGAGTGCTACCCATTTATAACAGAGATGATAATATGGTATTTGTATCTGAAATCAGTTTTTATTAGCCTAATCCATAAGAGAATTTTTAATTTGTGGCTGCTTGTTAACTTTGCAGGCTACTATATGAAGCTGGCAGTAGAAATGTGTACGTGTATACTGATTTAAAGTATCAGTACTAAAGCTCAATACTGATACTTCAGACCAGAACTGAATACTCAGCTAAAGGAGAGATTAATATTTGATATGTTCTACTCTATGACTGTAGTGGAAAAGGTGCTTAACAGTTGCAGTCAAGACTCTCATACTGTGTAGCTCTGATTTGTTTTTAAGCTCTGTAAGAGAAACTTGCATTTTAGTGGCAGCATCTCTTGCTCCTCTGGCCTCTCAGTGGGGTGGTCCAGCCCCTGGCCCTCACTCAGTCTCAGTTGCATTTATGGACGTGCATATTTGTTTTGCAAGTATGAAGTAGAAGAACTGATTAACTGATACTAAGATCACTTGGAGGGGAAAGATGTGAATGAGGGTTTGCTCCTACCAGCGAAATTAAAAATACTAACTAGACAGGCTATACTCAAGCAGCTGAGAGATGCTGAGTGGATATAAGAGAAGTGTAGCTTCAGAATCTATTGGAGAGAATATTTCATTTAGCAGAAATTTAGATATGCCCTTTTGAATATGGAATTCCACAGCAAAAGTCAAACTAGCATGTGCCAAAAGCACTACAAACACTTCTAACTATATTGTATTGTTTGCTGTAGGGCCTCACCAGAATGTCCTTTCAGCCCTACACCTACAAACAGCTACAGCAAATTATTTCTTCTAGACTGAGCAATATGAAGGCATTTGAAGAAGATGCAATTCAACTCGTTTCCAGAAAGGTAAATACATCTTCTCTGTGTTGCATCAAGTAAAGAACATGATGGGGGAAGAGGGGCACCTCAAAATGTTGTTTTCCTTCATTCTAGCTTACTACTTTACTCAACTAATAGGAAATGTTGTTCGATGTGTGTGATGTTTACTTTCAGGTGGCAGCATTGTCTGGTGATGCAAGGCGTTGCCTTGATATCTGCAGAAGGGCCACTGAGATATGTGAGTTTGCTAGCCAGAAGAATACCTCTGGCATAGTCAGGATGGCCCACATAACAGAGGCCATAGATGAAATGTTTTCATCCCCGTATATAAATGCAATCAGGTAAAAACATTTTTCAGAATGTTTCTTCCTTTTTTATCTTTTTCACTGCACCATTTTCTGGAAATCTTCAGTTTGCCCCCTCTTTTAGGAGCATATGTGATACTTAATGCTTGTTGAAATACTGTACAGTCAAGCCTCGACACAGCTATAGGAGAGAGAAATGGAAAACAGGAATAAAGATAGAGGAAAGACATAGAGGCAAAGTCATACAGGATGTCTCTGTGGTAGACTGTTAGCTCAGATGGGGAGCAAGCTTTGGAAATTTCCTGCTTGTCGTCCCTGTTTACTTCATGCTGATTTACACTGAACTGAAGTTTCCAAGTGCATGTACTTGAATTCCTTCCAGATGGAGCCAAATTTGGAAGATGCACTTCAGAGGCTCACAATGGAAATCACTACTGGCCATTCAGCATTCTGGGTCAGGCTATACAGCTAGACTGAAGGAAAAGCCCCAGGAACCTTTGTAGTGAGGGCATGGAGTCATTAGGGTTGACTTTGCTGCAGATCTGCTTATATTATGCAACTTTTCTTGGTTATTTAGATACAGCCACAGACCCCTGAGCAGAATGTAATTGAACACTGTAACACCCTGCAGAGCTTGTGAGCTTGTGCCATGTTCTACCTGGCTTTTGCCACTCACAGACAGTTTAGAATTATTAGAGGAACTACAGGCTTGTTCCCCCAGCCCAACACATGCATGATGATATTGCATCCTTCAATTCTTTAATTCATAAGGATTTATAATAGGAAAATTTGTCTTATATGATGTCAAAATATATAAGGGCTTGTAAGAAACGGGGATCTGTGCAATGACCAAACTTTGCAGAATGCTTGAACTGATGTTAGCCTTTCATTACGTATGGAATGAAATGTTGTGTTCAGATACAGTGAAGTAAGAGTGTAGTGATACACTGGCTGTAATATACTGGCTAGTTGAGAAGCATAAGGAAAGTCTTGCATTCTTTTTTCCTCTCTTGTAGGAAAATACTCTGCATTTCAATATGTGTTTCCCAAGGAATTTTCCTTCCTTTCTAAGCTTCTTCCTAAAGATTCACAAATTCTAGACTTGGTAGACTGATTTTTGTTTTCATTTGCTATTCAGGAGCTCTTCTCTACATGAGCAAATCTTTCTGAAAGCAATTTTAGCTGAATTTCGCAGGGCAGGTGTTGAGGAAGCAACAGTGCAACAGGTATGTTAATGTTCCAGAGTACTTCAAAAACAAATTTGTCATTCAAAAAAATTATCAGGCAAAAGTGCAAAAATTGCAATTTTTTAATTATTATTATTTGATACAAGATAAGGGAACAAGGTAAATTGAGACATGGCTGTTCAGGCTAGGTGTAAAGCCTGATTGCTGCCACCTCCTGTTCTTGCATGGGGTTGAATGCTTAGAATTGGAAGCACCTGCTGTTGTAATAATGTTATTGGAGTTCCAGATCACAAAATTAATTTTTTGGCCAGCATCTGAGTATGTTGCACTCCTCCATATAACTTGTTTCATAGCAGAAGAAATAGGAGGTAGCCTGGGAATATTAGTTGACATGATTCAAGTAGGAAGCCTTGAAATTTAGTTCTAACTTCTATTTTGCTATCTTTCTCAACAGATGCAGATTTAACACTGAGCTTTTTTTTAAGTTGGTTTGTTAAATCACCAACATGTGGGCAGATATATCTCTGCACGGAATCCATTTCATAGCTTCCACAGTACAGAAACTATTAATGTTTATGTAATAAAAATGTTTAGAACTGTAACTTACTAGTTTTCACTGTTTCTCTAGGTGTGTTGGTAATCATTCTAGTCTTGTTTTCTGTTAATAGTTCCTGAACATTTATATTTGATTGAATAGATACACTGGGTGACCAATGCTTAAACATCAGGGAATATTTTGTTAAGCTGCTAGGTTATGCTTTTTTTCTGTAAAGAATGTAGCTTTTCTCTGACACCAAAAGGGATTTCTTTCCAGAGACTTAGAAAAGCAGAAGACTGTCTGATTCTTACCAGACTTGCTAGTCTGCTTGATTTGTCACAAGCACTTTCTTCTGTGCTTAAAGGTGGATTATGTGCCTTTTTTAGCTGTGATCTTCACTGTTTCTAGTCAGCATGACTCATGCTAACTTGTCACTGGGCCTGGCTGTCATTTCAGCGTAGATTAATATGTAGTTTTATGTCAGCTCTTGATCTGCTGGATTTGCTTTATTCCACACAGTTCAGGGGAGAAACGGTGTAGTAAGAGATAAAAAGATGTAGTTAAAAAAATGCAGACAGCTTAGCTTGCTGATTGCTTTTGCTTTCTCTGATTGTATGGCAAAGGGAACTTTAGCTTAGTGTTGTTATTTATTTTACAAAGTCTTAATATTTTGTGTTAAAACAGCATTTATTTTTGTTCTTGTTTTTTCTTCTCCTAGGTCTATCATCAACATGTAGCGTTGTGCAGAATTGAAGGTATGCAGAGTCCTACAGTGTCGGAAATTATGGCAGTTTGCTCAAGACTTGGTGCCTGCAGGCTCTTGCTGGTGGAATCCAGTAATAAATATCTTCACATGCGTGTGCGACTGAATATCAGCCAGGATGATGTCATGTATGCACTCAAGGATGAATAAGGCAATAATAGATATTTTATATGTGTATAAATATTTTAAATATCATCTATTTTTTAATATTTTTAAATGATAAAATGGAAATAGTTAAGTATTCTTAAATAATGTGTTAATATGTTTGATGTAGCCAAGCACTTTTTGTATAATAAAGAATGTGCTTCAGGGCATTTTAAACATTGAAATCAAACTGTTTTAAAAAGTGTTTTTAGGTGCTTGGAACAGGTCTTCTTTTAATATGTTGCATGGACTGAAGTTACTCGTATTAGTATTAAAGGTCTTTGTTAGGGCTAGCACTGTCTTTGTGGTACTGCACTTTATGTAGCTTTCTCTTGTTGCCTATTGTTGAATGCAAAAAGACATGATTAAAACTTGCTTAAGTCTCTGTTACTCATCTACTAAAAAGGTATCTTTGCTTTGCAAGAAAGGCTGAAGGGGAAGGAAATTCCCTGCTACCAGCAAAGTAAAGCTACCCCCACCATTTTGACATTCAAGTGATTAGCTTTATGTAGTTATTAGAGCATTACTGGTCCTGGGCTTCAAAGAACTGTCTTTGGCTAATGAAGGTCTGGTAAAGACTGCTTTTGTAATAGAGCTGTTTACCAAAATATGATAGTCAGAAAGGGAGAGTGTGGAAACACTTTCAAAAACTGCATTCCTTTGAAACAGGCTCAAAAAAAGTGTGTTTGGTCTTGCTAAAGCAAGCAGGATACTAGTAAATTCAGTTTTCTAAGGTTAGAAATAATGCATTTCTACGTGCCCCCCCGGGGTGATGGAGTACAGGCCTCGCTAAAGCTGCCCTTGGTTCAACGAGCTCCCCGCCCGGGCCTTCAATGGAGCCCAGGGCCTCCCTGACCGACACTCCGCCTCCTCCCGGGCTCCGCCCCCTCCCGCGCTCTGCGCAGGCGCGTAGCGGCGGCCGCGGCGTCCCCGGGGACGGCCGGGCTGAGGCGAGGTGCGGGCTCCGGGGGGCGGCGGCGGCGGCTCCGGGGGCTGCCCCTCTCCCCGCTAGCCGCGTTTGCCCCGCAGAGGCGCCGGCCCCCGTGGCTGCGGCAGCGCCATGCTCGGCAGGAGAGCCGCGAAGAGCCCGCAGGCCAAGGGCCGGGGAGCCGCGGTCGCAAAGCAGGTAAGGACGCCGCCTCCTGCCCTCCCTCTGCTGGAGTTTCCCTCGCGTTAGGGAGAGCTTACAGCACTCTGGAAACTTCCAACTTCGAAGTGTGGGTTTCTTTACCTCTTTGGATCATTCCTCTCTGCATGCAGCAGTGGAGGTCCTGCAAGCAAGCTGCTGTGTTGTAAAACCACGAGCCCTCGTGGCTCACACTAGTAGTTTTTCTACCTCGGCTATATTGAGATTAAAAATAGCTTTAATAAGTATATTGTGGTTTTCCGTGCACCTTCCAAGACGATAAAAGTAACTTAGGAAGATCAGAACAAGCCGTGGCAAACTCAGGCAAACAAGTCTGTGAGAACACTAGAGTGCTAGATGAGAACCAGCTAATCTGGAATTCCCTCAGTTTTTTTATATGGTCATTTTTCTTGTAATAAACGGGTAAAGCTCTGCCCCTCTGATTTATTCCTGTGTAGTGAGATCATATGTGTCTTTATTCATAGTACTGTGGGTAGAGGTTCAGAATTGAGGAGGAGAGAAGCATCCTTAAGCTGTGGTTAGCAGGTGCAGGAAGTCCCCTGGAATCATCAAAGATAGAAATACTGTCTAGCAAAATGGCAATCTTGTTCTGAGTTGGCTTGAGATCTGTAGTATATCAGCTGCAAAATATTTATAACATTTTTTTTCCCGTTCTTTTAAGTATTTGACTAATTTCATGTCTTACTGAACAGATTGAGATACTTAGAGCTGGAAGTGCTGCATTCTGTTCTTGACTTTGTGTGTCACCTGTGGTGTAGCAATGGATAGATCACACACGCTCCTGATTCAGTTTGCACACTTATAAATGGTTCATATTCCATAGAACTTTGCATCTCAAGATCACAATTATAAACATTTGCTAATTAAATCTTGTCCTGACCTCCTTTCCATTCTGTCCGAGTCTGCAAATGTGTTCTGTGTAACAGAGGACGGAGGAGGAAGGAGGCCCAGTGCAGCAAACTGATCTGCCCAGCACCTTTCACTGTGTCGAGGGCAGGATCAGGACCAGCAAACAGACAATTGCTCAGTTTGAACACTCCTCCTCAGTGTTTCTCACCTGTGTTTTATGTTGTTCTTTGGGATAATACAAGGCTCAAAGGGGTCATGAAACTTTTAAAGGCAGTGCCCAGCACCACCTTGTTTCTTACAGGGTGAGAAATTAAAGAAAACTTACCATAATTTGCACTCACTCATAAACAACCAGCTTCAGTTTATGGCAGCACTTCAGACTCTACAAGAGGGGTGATAGTTAATGCTTGTTATAGTAATAACTAATTCTTATTTCTCTGACTCAGAGAAGCTGATCTGCTGCCTTCTAGGCTGCATGAAGACCAGTAAGCCAGAAGGGATTTGTGCTTTCTAAAAGTCTGAGGAAAGCTTCTCTACTTAATTCTCAGGATGAATGGGATTCAGTTAATTCATATTTATAAAAAGATTCAAAATAAAGTACACCATTTTTTCCTGGAGAAGTTAGCATCTTAACTAGTGCTGTAAAAATAGTGGCAAAGTGACATTTAAGACAGTCTTTTAGATAAGGACTCTAGAGATTTCTCTGATCTTTATGTCATTTAGCATGTTTTGCAACAGCAGAGTGGTAACCCCCACTTTTTTTTTTTTTTTTTTTTTTTNTTTTTTTTTTTTTTTTTTTTTCATATTCTGATTAGTGTAATTAGTACTTTTCCCCAGAGATGCTGTCATTTAGCTGTAGGGGGGATCTCTTCCAAACAGGTGAGTGTACTACAGGCATTGCTGGGTTTTTAATGCCATGTTTCCATGCGTACAGTGCTTTTCCTTGCATTTATGACAAGCTGAGGTAGTGAGAAATACAAACCACATCTGTATACGTAAATATGACTTTTTCCAAGAGGTGAGGATGAAATGTTTGCAATATCAAATCTGTATCGTATGAATGGTGATCAGATTTTTTTTAGCTTTTAGCTTAGTAACAGCTTTGAACTTTACTAATAAAAACTGTTTATTGAGGCAAATAGACATCATTTTATTTCACCTTTTTACTTCAAATTATTAAGTAGGCTGGATTTGAAGAGATTGGGTTGATTGCATACAGTCTTAGGGGGAGTATTAATTGCTTCCTAGCAAAGTTATTCATATACATTATTTCAGTTGCGGATGCCTTATGTACATTGTTTTAGTAATAGAAGTGGCATGATAATTTGAACAGAATCTACAACGCATGGCCACTTTGAAATAACCCATTTGTGGGTGATGCATAAGTTTAGCATGTTGTTTTTGAGTGTCACCTCACAGTGTTTTTCCCTTGGCTCCAGCTGGGGCTGTTTGTAGATTTTAATCCTGAGGAGATGCTTCTGGGTGCAGAGGAAGGTGGCGACGATGGGGACCTAGAAGCAGAGCTGGCAGTTATTACTGGAGTGAAGGTGACGGAAGGGAAGGCAAAAACAAAAGGGAAAAGTAAGTTAAAGTCCCTGAGTTTCACTCATTGAAGACCTGAATAATTTATTGGAAGATACCTAATAATAAATCATTGAACTCTTTAAAATATTTTTCATGACCAGTAGAGGATGAAATTGCAATAGATGTGTTTACTTTACTTTGAAAGGTTAAGTTTTTACTCCACAAAAATGGAGTTATTTGTGCTTTTGTAAACATAAATAGGAAGAAAATATCTGATAGCTAGAAGCCTTATTAATGAAATATGAAGTCATAACAAGCTGAAGTAGGAGCTAGATGACTGTAGAATGAAAAATGTATGTTTGGGGTTGTTTGTTTGATGTTTTCTTTTTTTTCTTTATTTTTGAGGGTTTTGTTTGAAGAATTAATTTACTGAATTAGTGTTAGGGTTTTTGTTTGTTTGTTTGTTTGTTTGTTTGTTTTTTGTTATTTCAAGTCTGTAACCAAACTGGAATATCCCTTTAACAGGGAAATTATGGACTTGATGTAGTTACTGGAAGAAGGTCTGTGGCTTGTATTATGCAGAAGATCAGAATATTTGGTACTGTGATTGGTTAGAGTCAGAACAGCTGTAGTACTAAAAAATGAAATTCTAAACCATTTCCACTTTCCAAATTTCAAGACTGTAGTAACCCCTTTTAATATTAAGAACCATAATAGATTTTTAGTCTTCAGTATAATTTGAGATGTATATTTCTGCAGCTTTTGGATGTTCTTAACTCACTGTATTTGGTTGCTGCAGTTATATTTTCCTGTGTAGTCATTCATAGCCATTTTATTTTGTAATAGTTTAAAATAATAGTCTTTTTTTTCAGGATTTATGGAAATAGTCTGCTCTGAAAAGGGTAGTCTGAACCCATGTGTGGGAACAGAGAAGGTGTTAGTATTACCAGATCTGCAGGCACTCACTTTCAGTGGCACAAAGCAACTACAGCAGCACTGAGTCTTCCTTCTCAGAAGATCAGAATTTTTCATTGTAGCAATAGAAGAAATTCTGCCTTTGGGCATAGATTATTCTTGATGAAAACCTGCAGTCTAGCAATTTCCTCCCAGAGGACGAATCTGGTTGTCAGGAGCTTCTGAATTGTTGTTACTTCTCAAATACAGACTTCCTTTGGCCCTTTTGTGTCACTTAATGTGTTTTTCAGTCTTGTGCATAAGAGGGAAATGAAACTTCAGAGAGAATGAGCAGAAAGTTAATATTTACGCTGCTCTCTGAAGGTTTGTAATAGTGTGTGCACATGTGTTTTTCTAATATAATGTAAAACTATTTTCCCCCCGCCTGTGAACTTGGAAATAGTTAGACCAGAAGCTTGCAGGGGATACAGGAATGTAGAGGGGGGTGATGACACCTACTGCAGCAGCGTTTTGATGGGGACATCATGGGGACAGGATGCAGCGCAGTTCCATGGAAAGAGGAGAGTGCAGCAAATGCAGGAGAGAAACAGAAAAGGGACCCAGCACACTACACAGTGGCACTCAGGTCTGGAATGAGCACAGGGTGCAGTTACCGACTCCTAGATTTGTATTTTAGGGAAAAGAAAGTGATCTCCCCTGTGCTTTGAAAATGCCATCAGGAAAAGCTGCATTGCTGCTGCAGCATCCTGAGTGCAAAGAACTCTGTGGCTGTGACGTGGCAATTGGCTTGCCACGTGTGTTTGGAATTGGAGCCACAACTTGCTGTACTGAATTAGAGCTGAACCCACCCTCTTGGAAGCCTCCTTGTCTTTTGCTCTCCTGGTGGGAATACACGTAAGGAAAGCTCCTGTTCCTAAGGGACATTTGGATCCTAAGGCCAGTTTGCCTTTGAATGTGGCAAGCTGTCCTACTTGCAGATTTTTGCTATGGGTCAAATATGCAAGCAGCGTGTGTGATGTAGTACCTAAGCACTAAAGTTTTTCTTTATTTATAACAACAGATGTGGGTAGAGGTTAAGTTGTTATGCTGCTGCTGAAACAACCCATCCTTATCATGCGTTTTGGTGATATGATAAATTAGATCATATGAATGGAAAAAATAATTGTTCCTGGACTAATTTCAAGCAGATTCAGCAAATGCAGCAGAAGGGTGGAACGCATTTTACATCTCTTCAAATCAGCTGTAAAGCTGTACCCTTAACATCTGGATTGTGTCAGTCATGTCTGCATAGGGAAGTATACTGTTTCTGTGGACAGGCAGGACTTGTGTGCATGCACACAAATAACCCCATCCTTGGAACTGCGTGGGGAAAGTGGAGGGGACAGGTAGAAGAAGCCATGGTTAGGCATGGCATGAGGTGGGGATGAGAAGTCAGCAAGGAAGAGTTGGGTAGAGTTTTCAGGGCAAAGGCCAGAAATTTCAAGAGAAATTGCAGGATGAAGTTGCCCAAAGACATGCAAGGAGAGAGAAATTTGCTCAGCGAATGAGGTGGTGATGCGGAAAATGCAGAAGTACATTCAGAGAGGCAGGAGAATCAGCGGTCTTCCTGGTTGGTGCTGCACATCTTTGTTCCAGAGTCCTGCTGCTTCCTTTGACTTAAAGAAGACATTCCCGAGGATGAGTTCGTTTTCTTGATACGGAATAACTTATTTTTGTATCGCAACTGTGACTTGTAGTAGTGCTTGCTGTGTAATGATTTCTCTAGGTGGAGAGAATCTCTTCCTGGTTTTTTTTGCTGTTCCTCCTTTCTTGTCCTGTTAATGACTTGTAGGTTAATTTAAAGCCTGTTCAGTATGTCTCTAGACTTGATGTTAACACATGTTACTGTCTTCAAAGCATAAATATCTTTAGCCAGGGAGGAGGAGAGATAGAAGACACTCTTGTGCTTTTGTTGTTAGACTGAGAAAGTGGATGAGCTGTTGAAGTCCTAGCAGCAGTGCAGACCTTGTACAAAACTCCAGTGATTTATCTGGTTGCTGTAGTTAGATTGGGAGCTCTTTGTGCTGGGCATTTACAGTCACAGTAGCAGTTACAGTAACTGTTTTGATCTTTGTTCTAATTTATGGCTATACACACTGTTTAAATTTATCTTCTCAAGAATGCTCATCAAGAATCAGGACTGTTCCAGATGCAGCTTCCCCAAGGCCTTGTGCAGTGGTATTAATACTTTTATATTGAAATGATATTGACTGATGTGTGCAAGAGTTGCTTTTTTTTTTTTCCTAGATTTTTTTTTTTTTCAGGGAGCCTGGCTAGTGGAGTCAGGTATTTTCCTGATTTTCAGCTGATGAGTTCTGATTTATAGCAGAAGTTTTTCTACTTTGTTCTGAAGTATTTTTGTAGATAGATGTTCTATAGTGTCCTTTTTCTCAATCTTTGTGTGTTCTCTCTCTTTCAAGAACTGCTCTGAAACCACATGCGGTGACAAACCTGGAGTTGCCATAATAGTTTTTCTTCATCTTCTCTTAAATGTAGGTACTGATATTTTTCCCAGTCATATGGTAGCTCTGAATTGACTTAGAAATAGTTTTTGCCACTTAATATTCTGAGATAAAATAATCTGTTACCTTTTCATCCTAAGCATGCTAAGATTAAGGTTGTTGGTACTTCTGGATGGGGAAACTTTCACATAGTTGCTTGTATAATCTCCCATTAATCCAGTTGAAAATGTAGACAGAATGTTCTGTTATTTGCGGGGTTTATCTCAAGTCTTCCTGACTAGCAGGACCACTTATTCCTTCATAGCCTAAAACACTTTAACATTTGTTTTCAATTTTTTAAAATCTATTTCCCTCAATTTCTTAGCGTTTTTTTTTTTTCTTTATCTCTCTGTGTTATAGTCATTACTTATGAGGACTAATATGAGCATGCATCTCTTGTTTCAGTGATTTGTTTGTTGAGAAATATGCTTTGGAAACAACATCGAAGTGTGTCTACTATTGTTCTTCATTTTTTTTTTCTGGTGAATTGAAGCTTTCCATAAAAGTTTCTGTTATTAGGTGATTTTGCTGAATAATATCATAGATTAAGTATAGATATCTATCTATATCTTAAATCAGTCTGGGAGCTTGAGGTAACTTCTAGCACTTTTACCCTGATCTAGTTGTTTCATCTGTTATTAACTTGTCTTTTTTTTTTCCTCAGTCTTAAATGTCACTACTGTGCAAACCTACCCCAATATCTTTCTTTCTCATCTGTGTTTTCAGAGCAGCATTGTGTTTCACCATTCCTGCTAGTCAGTCATGGTACTTACTATTTATTACTGCTGTTCAGGTTCCTTGTATTAGTGAACAGAAGTTATTTCTCCCTATCATCCATTTTCTGAGCTAGATTATTAGATACATTTTCCTTGTCGTCTTGCCTGCCTTGACTATTACTTCCAGCCGCATTAGTTTCTCCTGGTATTCACTTCCTCAGTCTTTCCCCTTTACCCATGAATGTACCCTCACTTACCTATGATTCACCTAATATCTTCAAAGTGAAACACGGGGATTTTACTTTTCCCCCTCTCTTTACAGTTTTACTTTTTTTTTGGTTGTAGACTGTTGCAGTTTTAGGCAGCTGGCAGAAGGAATATATCTTTCAAGAAAAGTTGTCTTTCTCACAGCGGCTCTTAGTGAACAGAACCTCCCATATAGAAGCAGTGCTCTGAACTTACCTGATCATGTCTTTGCCCTTTCTTACAAGTTGGAAGAATTACTTTAAAGATCAGCTGAACCTCCGCTATTGGAGTGGTGGTTTTACTTTTGTGTTTCGTGAAATCCTTTGACCATACCAACAGAAATCTGACAGTATCAAATTTCCCAGGATCGCATTTTGAATTCTTTCTGCTTCCTGGAAGACAGTGTTCTGTCTTTATTAGTGTATTCTCTGGATCCACTCTGGTAATTGGCCTGTGAGCATTTCTTAACACACTTGATTTTTCTGTTATGTAGATCTCCCTTTAGGAGAGTTAGATATACATTATTCAAATAATAATCCTTCACAGAGAAATCTGGATGGATTCAACATTACACTTGTTCAAAAAAAAAAGTCTTAATGTACTTTTGCCTGCCTGTGGTTGCAGATGTCACCTGAACAATGGGGCAGAGTAGAGAAGTTGTTGCTACCTGTGTCCTTAGTTAAGATCAGTACAGAAAGAGGTAAGAATGTGCATTCTGTCAGAGAAAGAGATTTTGGTATGGTGTGCTCACGCTTCTACCACATTTTCCCAGTGTGTATTTTGACTGTCTCCTGGAGGACTTAACTAATACAATCTACAGGCAAAGAGTACTAGCAAAAAAAGAAAATCAAACCAGAGAGTTGTATGGGGAAAAATAAAGGCATTAAAATGAGAGAAGGTGAAGCCTTGGTTGGAAATAGAAGAGAGGACAGTGCGGGGAGGAACCTGGGGTGCGGGAACAAGCGGGAGCCACTGTCTCATTTCCTGTGGGACTTGAACCAAATGTTTCTGGGACTCCCTTTCCAGACCTTGCTTTCATGTTTAGGAACAGAGCCCTTGTTAGGTAAAGAGGAAGTAAGCAAGAAGTCACTACCTTCACCCCACATACCTGTTACTTAGGATTTATGGCTCCTTCTGATTGCCTTTTGTAGCTCCTCTGCCCCTGGATCATATTGAAAAGATGGCAGCAGAGTGTATGAAGGACCTGAACGAAGATGATGAAGAAACAGAGGAAGATGACTTGGAGAAAGATACAGACCTGTTGGTATGTATGATTTTGTCACAAAAAGTTTTAGAGTTTCTTTGGTTTTGATTTTTTTCAGGAATCACTTTTAGCAAAAATGTTCATTAAGTTTGCAAAGAGAATACTGCAAGGCCTTATGTGGGATGGAATACTTCGATGAGATCGTATGTTTGAGTGTCTTTGAGGAGTAGGAGGAAGTGGGAATCCCATTTGTGTCACTTGGTGAAGTAAGGCCAACATCTTGCTGTCAGGCATTTTTCTTAAAGTGATTTCTGTGACCATTTTGTTACAGTTCTGGGTACTCCTTAGCCTGAGACAATATATCCTATGTAATTTCTTTGAGATTTAAATGAGTGATGTGTTTGGCAGGGCTTAGGGAAGAAGTGCTAAGCAGCATTTTTGACAGCCATTCTTTCACTTTTTTAGGCAGAATTGCAAGAAGTTCTTGGGGAGGAAGGTGAGGTGGGAAGCTGTGAGGATGAAACAATTGCAATGGAGTCATCCACAGTTCAGCCAGAGCAGCCTGAAATGCAGCCACAGGTAGGAGAGCTGTGTGTTTCTGATTGTTTTGCTGAATCACTCTTATTATCGTACAGCTTATACAAGGATAACAAACGAGATACAGGGATCTGCTCTTATCCTCCAATAAAGCTGTGCTGTTGCACCCTTCTCTGTGGAATCTGATGCTGCAGTGATATAGTTGAATGATGTGTTTTGTTCTGAGGTAGAATTTTTAATGTTAACGTAGGATTGAGGATGTAAGCAGCTGGATTCAAACATGTAAGTAGCTGGATTCAAACATGTCTCATTGTACGTGTGAGCCTCCTGAGTGCAGTTCCAGCTTTCTGAATTCATACTTTCCCCCACTGGGTCTTAAGCAGTTTGCTGAAATGCTTTCTTGTAACTCAGCATCTTCAGCACTTGTGTGGAATTTTTCCCAGCAGCGTTTGTTTTCCCAGCTTAATTTGTCAATCCCTCTGCACTTATGTTCTTTACTGCTCTGTTTTTGTTGTGTGCTCCAGTGCCTTCGTGCATTGTGTCCATTAATAAACAGCGTTGGGGGTGTTTCTATAGAGATAATGGCAGTAATTACTTAAGTAGCCATCTGAAAAATCCCTGTAGTTATGGAGCAACCTATGTAAGCGATGTTGGTAACTATTTGCTTAGGCTGCTTTTGTCACTGAAAAATCCCAGGCTGTAGGAAGAGGTATAAGAAGGAGCTCCTATAATAAAGTCAGGTTGAAGTTCGCCCAAAGGGAGAAAAATAGCATGATGGTTTAAAGAAAAAAAAAAATAGTGGGGGAGGAGTGGAAATTCGAGCCACATGCCAAAATACTTTTTCACACCCTCTGTTTTGCAGTGTTTGAGAGACTTTACTGTTCTCCCTCACCTACTCTCCAACCACATGGCTCCAATTACCCTGTGACTGAGAGTTTCCTAAATGTCTCCACCCATCCTTCTCTATTAGGCCTTTGAGAGGGAGCCCAGAGGTGGATCCAGGAACCGTTAGTGCAGTACAAGTGCTTTTCTGTTCGAGAGAGTCTGTTTCGTCCTTGTGCTTTTGATTAATGCAAGCGCATGTAGAAGAGGAACTTTGTTTTTCAGTGCTGTAGGAAGACTCGCCTAGTTTGAAATAAGTTTTCTTCATTTGTTTTTCCCATTATTTTTATTCTGAGACTTCCTCACTTCCTGCTGTCACCAGTGAACTGCAGCAGAAAATAGAAAGTAGAATTGCTAACTATAGGACGGCAATTTCTAATGCAAAGGAGTCGGGTGAGAGTGCCAAAACACGTCGGTATGAAAGAGGCCTTAAGGTAAGTTGGATTCATCAGGTGTGTGCCTGAGGCAAAGTCAGTTCTTCAAGCTGTAATGTAAGAGTCTTTGTAGATATGTGACTCTGAGTTTGTTAAAAGGAGAGAGAAATGCAGCAATTAGTATGCTGTCTTGAGTTACTTTGAAGAAAAATCCTGTATTTAGCACTGATCTGACATGGTAAATATACAGGTGAACTTTAAATGCATTTTTTTGTATCAGCTTTGTTTCTGTTATATGTCTTTTAGTACATGGAAGCAGGGGATGTGGGTAATGTCTATGTTAAACCCATCCATCTAGATCTGTATTTGACCTGTGATGATCAGTCATTGCTGCTTTAAAGCAAATTTTAGGACTTTTCCTAGCACATCCCTTCATCACAGATGCCTTCCTTCAGCTACTGACTCCCTACTCTTATTTGTGACAGAGGAAGGTGATACCCCTCCTCGGTGTGCTGGTTGTGCTTGAAAGGGAATTGAATGGGATTCTTCATTAAGGCAATTACATTTTTGCGCTGAGGAGCTGTTTTTTGCCTTTGCCTCTCTCAGCCAGGTGGCGTGCTTGCCGTTCATTTGTGATCACGGCTCTGCAGGGGTGTCTGTATTTCCCTGTCTGCTTTCATGTGCTTTCCTACCTCGCCTCAGATAGCAGCTGACTCCGTCTTGTTGAGCAAAGTTTTATAGCTCAACAGTGTCCACAGAGGGACAAATTTAATGTCTGACTAGTTACTAAGTGCTTTGAAATATTAAGGGAACAAGTGAGGTCAAACCCAGAGGAGGAAATGCACAAGGCTGGAGATTTCTGTTTGTCCACAGTCTGCTAGCTCTGAAGAGAAATATATATGAAACCTTCTGGAGGGCAAGAGGCATAGCCATACCATCACACCTTTATCCAATACACAAACTAAAAGCTCTGTTTGCCACTTTTTCTCTCTTTCTCTTTTTTTTTTTTTCTTCGTTTTTCCAAGAGAGGGAATTTCTGTGTGCCCAAGCAATATAGCTAAGGATAGTAGACACTCACTTCACAACTGACAATGCCTTAATTAACTGGAGGACATGCCAGCAAATCCTGTGCTGCTGTCCTTCATTCACAGTTCCTTTGCTTTGGGTTGCTTTGACAGTTGAGCACCTTTCCCTACTCTGACAGTAGCATTCAAGTTGCCCCTGCAGAAAAGTAGGGAATACTGAGGGATCCTAATCTCCAGTCTTCTGCTCTGAGTTGACAGCAACTTGTTTCCCAAACTGAGTAGTACCTCAACACCTAGAACTGTTGGACAGACATATTCACCATTTGTAACATGGTTTAAATACAGCTCAATTTTTGTGTTTAATCCTTCTCCACCACAAATATTGTGAGATATCACACCTGCTTTATATTTAATGAAAACGCCTATTGATTTTGCTCTTCCATCTCTGCCAGACACTGGAAACAATGCTGGCTGCAGTGAAGAAAGGAAAAAAAATCAGTGAGGAAGAAATTCCACCTCCTGTTGCAACAGGAAAGAGTTCTTCTTGGGTATCTCAACCCACAGGAGCTGAACTAGAAAACTTAGGTGATTCAGCCAGTGTCCCAGCAGAGAAGGGATTAGAGTCTGGTGCAGAGCGTGAGCTGAAACCCTCGCATGATGCAGAGAAGCATCTGGAGCTGGAATCTCTACAGGGTCTTGCTTCTAGTTCTGCTATGGAAACAGGTATCATGTTAAGAGGGGATAAGCAGTTCTAATGCTTTTTTAATTTTTTTTTTTTTTTTTTTTTTTGGGGGGGGGGATCTGTAGCAAGTTACTGTGTTGTGCTTATGTAGAGCTTCCCAGTGAAATATTTCAAATTGGGTCAGCCATGAGATCGCATATTTTTAATAGAGTCCTGACATTGTGATTGCAGTTTCTCATCGCGGCATATTGAAGGCTTCCCAGGGGACCCACTCCTGGCCTGCAATATATTGGTATCTTTCACTTAACTTTTACCGTGCCTCAGTTTCTTCTCCAACAGGTGACATGGGGGGTTTCTCTACTTCAACAGGCTTTGATATCTTGAATAAAAGACATTTTATTTCGTTGGGAAGTGGGATTGTCATGTCTGATTGGACTTCTGGGGGTGGAAGAAGAGGGCCTTTGTTGGAGGGATGTGTGATTCGAAGCAAAAGAGGACTAAGCAATTTGAGTAGATAAGCAAAGGAAGGGATATACATCTCACTTGTTCAAGTCTCAGTAGTGTTCATTTTCACAGATCTACAAAGCAGCAGCACACGGGCACTACTACTTATGAGGCAGAAGGAGTATAAAGTAGCAGCTCTCAAAGCCAAGCAACGAGGGGACCTGGAGAAAGCAAAGGAGTATATGAAGACAGGCAAGGTACACAGAAAATCTTGGTTTCTGCCAGGAATCTGAATGCTGAACTACTCTGTGCACTACCCACACGCAATATGCATGTGTTCACTGAGTGTCAGATGTTCTTTGTGGCACCTAGCAAGTCCTGGACATACTAGAATAAATCTGACTTTGTGCTTTTCCCCATTAGAAATTTAATGTGGTCCTGGAAGCTTTGGATAGTGGACAGCCAATAGACCTCCAGAATTTGCCACCATCTCCCCAAGGTAAGGTTTGTCTTACAGGAACTCTTTTAAAAGCTTTCCTGTGTAATGGAATGGTTCTGAATTTGATTGCAAAACTGTAAGCAGAGTTAAAGGTCACTTAGGTCAGAGGTTTACTACATACTCAAATTCTAATCAAGACCATCAAAGAAAAATGAGGTATGATAACCTATTTTAAAATTATTCTCTTGACCTGTCTGGGCTTGAAGTGAATGCTTAGGATTTCTAGCAGCATCATATAGATGTTTTTCATATTACTGTGTCCTGGTTCCTCTTTCACAGAGTTAATTTCCATAGCATATCCAGTTTGTGGCTAACCAACAGAGCATTATCCTGTCCCCTTTAGGATATTCTTCTGATTTGTATGCTCATAATGGCTGCTTGATTTTGTAACTTATTTTATCTGCTTATACAATGCTAGAAATAAAATTTTCTGTCTTAAAGCTTGTAGTTCTCCTTTTCTTTTGATCCCTGTATAATCTCCTAGTTGTGGTTTTTTTTTTTTTTTTTTTTTTTTTTTTTTTTTTTTTTCTCTCCCTCCTGATGTGTATTTCTACTCTTGACAACAACAGCAAACTTGATTCTGAGTTTGTATCAATAACGGAAGTGATACATTCCCGTCTGTGGTTCAGAGGGACTTGCAGTGGGGTATTGTTTTTGATACTCAAAAAGTTGTTCTAAATTTTCTTCTGTTGCAAACTCCTAGTTAAAGAGAAATTAAGAGAAAGTTAGGGGCATAGAATATTCTGAGCTCTCAAAATATCTTTATTGCTTTTTTTTTTTTTCTTGGTCTTTCTTTCTGACCTTATTTGGAGTAGCTGTTACGTGGAGAACAGATAAAAACCTAAAAAATATTTTATTCAATAAAAATATACCAGCTCAGTTCCAGCAAATGTGGAGATGTAATTTTCTCATTCTTATACCTTGAGATAATAGTAGCTATTGTTTTAAAGTGGAAGGGAAAGAGGGTAATGGCAGAATCTTAAGTTCTGCCTCAGTAGTTTTTGGTGTTACACATTTCAACAAAAGTTCATAACACTTCAAATTACAAGATGAATGAACATAATCATCCTGAGATTAGAATATGGTTAACTTTAGTGCATTGAAGTCAAAGTCCTAAAGCAGTTACCAAAACTAAAGTTATTTCAATCCATGTGACCTTATTTCTTTTTATTAATTTCTTATTAGTAGATATAGCATCACCACCAACATCTAACAGTTGATTTCTGGAACTCAGTGTTTTATTTGCTGTTTAGTAAAAGTAGTAGGTTATTTATTGAAATAAAATAATACTATCTTATTTCACTTCTTAGAATAAAATAACAAAAGTTATGGCTCCTTAAGTTATAAACTGGTCACCAGCTAGAATGAGAGAGACGCTTCAACCATGATATAATAATATATAAAGAAGTCCAAGATTTTTTTTTTTTTTTTTTCCTAGTTCCTAAAATATTCAGTTACATGATTGCGGAAACTGGGATGTCCTAATTGATGGTCTTACTTGCATCCCCATTTCAGCATATCTTTTGTTACTAGATATTTTACCACCTTCTGTTTTGGAAGGTGATTCTTAAAAGACTGGAATATTGTGAACTTCAGACTTACCTGGCCACCTCCATACAAGTTTGAAGCCAGACAACTTCCTGGAAGATTATGTGATCAAATTGACTAACATGGGCTGACTTGCTGTTTATGTAATATGCTGTGAAACTTCCTGCTTTCTTTTCTTTGCAGATCATGAAAACCTGGAAAACGTACAAGCTACATCTAAGCAGAGGATACCAGCTCCTATGGGAAGTTCCCAGGATCTTACAACACCTGGACTTCAGACCGAAAACAGTTCAGGTAGGACGTAGGATTTATGTGCCAAGGCATAAAAGTAGCAGGTTTGGAAGGCACTGACGAGGACTGTTCCACAGCAGGATCCAGAATACCTGACTAATATTCCTAATACTGTTTGCTGCTGATCCCATTTGTACTGTTGTTCTGGATCAGGAAAGGAAGTAAAAATAAATAAACTTTCTTTAGGAGAACTATATTCTTAAGAAAGCTTTTTGCAGTTTTGGGTTTTTTTGTTTGTTTGTTTTTTGATTCTGCAGCAGATAAAAAAGTGAGGTGAAAAGGCAGTTCATATGTTCTGAAATCTGAATCGTGTGGCATTTCATTGTCTCTCATTTCAAGCTTACCTGCAGCCAAAAACGGTGCTGGAAGCATTGCAACAAAGGCTTGAGAAGTACAAGTCAGCAGCAGCCCAGGCTAAAGCAAGTGGTGATGATCGGAAAGGCAGGATGCACGAGAGGATAGCCAAGGTAAAGGAAAGTGCAGCAAGGTGCTCGTATCTGGCAAAGTCTTCTTAAGTAATACTCCTAATTAAGGCTTTTTAAAGGCTGAAGTAATTTATTTATCATCCTTCAAGTTGAAAAGGGCTCCAGTTGGGACGCTGTAGAGCATTCAGAGGAGGGAGAAACAAAAGTACTGGTGTTGAGCTCTGCTGAAACTAGTTCTGAGGCATATGCCCTATGTGGTGATTAAGAGGGAGGTAAAGTGTCTTTGGACTCCCATGACAGAAGAATTAAGTAATGCTGTTTTTGAGCTCTAGAATTTGCATAGCTGAGCTCCAATCCAGAGATTTCTGTCTGGTAAAAAGTCTGTAGTACGTGGATGAGGTAATTTAGAGATGTAAAATGTTAGGGAAGTTGGGGTTTTAAAAGGAGCGTTTTGCCTTCCCTATTCTACTTTTTCAGAAACAGGTACAAATAATCAGTGAAGCAGCAATGACTTCAGAATTAAAGGGCAGTGGTATGCACATACAGTTTTATAGCACAGTACTCCATATTTTTCAGTGTTTATCCTGAATAAATGTAGGTGATTGCTAACTTATTCGGGTCAACTCCATTTTATGTCTTAATGAGTGTCTCTCATTACAGCAATACCAGGATGCTATAAAAGCCCATAAAGCAGGGAGAAAGGTGGATTTTTCTGAGCTACCTGTTCCTCCTGGTGAGTATGAATATAAAAAGTCCTAATACAATTTCTTACACATTTATAAAGCTCTGTAAGAGATGTATAGATAGAGCCTTCTTACCTTGTGAAACAGCTCTTCTCTTTCCTCAAGGAGTAGCCAGGCCTTGCCCTTCAATGGCACTGAAGAATCTGCTGTGAAGCTTCTTATTAATGTGCTCCTAAACTTTCACTAGTGAATATCCCTGGGCCTTGACTACCTGTTTAGCAGTATCAGAACTGGAGACCAGCCCTGTTTGAGAAGTTCAGCAATTTAACTGTAGGCAGGTGCTGAAAATGCCCTTCTGTACCCTTTTCTTTACTGTGCTTGCCCTCTTAGAGGAAATAATAAACTTGAGATATATGGGATTCAGCTTACTGGAAGGAGTTTTTAAAAATCTGGAAAAAATTTACCCAATCTTTTCCATGCTGTTCCCTCTCCACAGGAGCCTCCAAACTCTATGTTTAGGTAAGCATCCCTTTGCAACAGCTGAGGCAGATGAATATTGCAGTTCTCTTCTCATGGCTTGTAGAAATAACATGCAGAGATGAAGTGAATCCTGTCCATGATCGCACTGAAACAGTGACAGAGGCAGAAACTGAGTCACTGGCGTCACTGTGTTCTCTTTTTATCTTCTTCAGCATGTATAGTGTTGAGTCTCTAAAGGTTTGGGCAAGGTGGTCTATGGGTCCTCCACCTCTGGATGGCTTTATGTACTATCTGTTTCTGTCACACTCCCCTTAGAAGTTTCGCTACTTCAACCTTGTGTCTGATTTGTTCCTGCGGTATAAAGGTGACACTGCAAAGTGGTGCCCGTAATATGTTTACATATTTTTTTCTTTAGTCTCTTAAAAAATCTCTTCTAGAAAAGGAACATAAACTTTGTGGCTTTTTTTTTTGTCATTTTTTTATCACCACCAGGTTGTGGCAAAGGTGAGTACACTAGGAGGAGGTGTCAACTCTGTCAGACCAGGTGCTGCTTTGAGGTATTTCTAGTATTCAACGGTCCCTGAACTGCAGCTTAGCAACCTTTGTTCTAGAACGGTATCCATTTCCTGGTAAATATCACTTTCTGTAAGAGGGAGGTACTTCATATTCAAACTTTGAAAATATTGCTTAACTTCTCATTTTTCCTATGCGTCTTAGCTGCCTGTTTTCCAGCCATTATTTTATGTCTGTATAGCCATCTCTAGGCTGACAAGCAATTCAGTTACTATTTCTTGACACTTTTGATGTTGCAAGTAATCTTGTAACAAGATTAATCTTGCTACATATTAATGATAAAAACTTTATTAACAGGTATTTTACAGTAGTCCCTGTGGGTGTCTACTGATTGAAACTGATGCTCCACAGGTAGCACAAAAGTGAGAATTTATCTTCCATCATCAAGCCTTCTTCCCAGCCTTAAAAGGCTAATAAAATAATCAGGACAGTTCTTAATACTTTGCACATTTAACTGCTATGATTCTGCCTTTCTTTGGAACCTCTGCATTGCAGTGGATTTTCAGCATATCCTTCAAGTGCTAATGTTATAGTGCATTATCTGGACTTCAGTGATGTGTTGTTTATTACTATATGGGACAGCAGATTTCTTCTGTTGGATTGCTTACCAACACAAGTGAGGCAGTATAGAGAGATAAAAGGCAGCAAATTTGGGTAAAATTTACTACCTATCCTTTGTGCAAAGGCGAGGTAGTAAATTCTTTGGTGCTGAGGGTATATCTTGCTGAAGTCTTGGGGTTGCAAGGTTCCGTGGCTAGATGCCAGCTGCCGAACTTCAAAAGCCATGCTGCTTTTGCATCGTTTTGGTACCATCCCTTCAAGCCTGAATATCTGTGGGAGATCTGATCCCTGAGCCTAACAGGTTGAATCTAGTATGGTTGATGGCTCTATGCAGTTTTATTTATCTGTATATTCTTTTCTTGCTTTAGGATTTCCCCCTATTCCTGGTGTTGCAACAATGGATGGTAACAGCACAATAGCTGCTGTTCTGGAAAGCGCCAGCCAGCTCGCAAACATGGAGGAGAATGAGGAAGAGGAGGAGGTTAGTATTGCTTGGTAATAAGCCTAATAGTTAAAATGCTGATTGTTTTGGTAGGTAGATATATGTGCATCAGATTTCTATCCCGACAAGGTACTGAGATGAAATAGTTTTCCTTGAAATCTGAAAAGGAAAGCATTTCAGTCCTTGAGGACAGTAAGTCCTGTTTGGATTATAGGGTGTGTGTGTGTGTGTGTGTGTGTGTGTGTGTGTGTGTGTGTGTATATGAGAGAGATTGAAAAAGGGGGGGAAGAGAGAGAGAGAGAGATAAATGAGATAGGAGTTACCGTCACAGTCTACAGTCATCTTATGGGTCCGGAGTTTGACTTATTTTTCTTGTGGTCTTTATTTTCAAAGACAACTCCCCAGATTCTGGGCATCCCCTTACATAGTTCTAAAGTACTTATTTCCTTCTTACTTCCCAGTAGCTCCTGTATTTGTGCCTCTTCCAGATGCTCAGAGCTTACTGCCTCTTAGCAGGCTCTGCAAGTCTTTAGACTTTGGTTTAATTTCTTTGACTCTCTGTTTTTTGTTGCTGATGGTGCGTTCGTGCTTTCAACCAGAGTAGATTTTGATGTAGAGTGTGATGTTTCTTTTCCTGCGTGCATCTGCTTCTCTTCGAAATCACTACCGTATTGAACTGTTGTTTTTGCTTCTGCAGCAGATAGCAGATATATTATGCTTGCATTAAGTCAACTACCTTCTGGTATCACCCTGCTTATAAAGCAGAAGTTAAAGTTTTCTATTTAGAACGTTGCATTCCCCTCAAAAGTGTATCAGAAGGCTGATACAGCAGATCATGACTGTTAATGCTTAAACTCTGGATTAGATTTTATACATTTAACATAGAATTCTATTTGTTATGTTAGAATGAATCTCTGACACAGGCCCCAGTTGCTAAGAAGCCTGCTCAGCTGCCTGGAAAGCCGACACAAGTTGTTAAGCCCTTTACAGTGCCATCTGCTGCAGCTGAGGAGGAAAGCTCTCCTGAGCATGTGAAAAAATCCCCAGCACCTTCCACCCCGGACAAGGCAGTGTCAGAGGATCATCTCCCTTCATCTGGTAAGGGCAAAGGGTTCGCCATTCCAAAAGATCCACCACAAGTCCACTATTTCTGTTTAGTACTTCAGACATTAGCCTGTGAATCTGTGACAGATTCCCTCTGACAAGTGTCTCAGTATGTGTCTGCTGGAGGGTAGATCCAGAGCAGCCGTGCAGCTCTATTTCTTAGAGGCAATATGTGTAATTATAAGGATGATTGTTTTTTTTAATTAATTCTGATGTAGTAAGTATATTGATTCATAATGTTTAACTCTGCTCACAGCTTAACTCCAGATACATTCTCATTAGATTGGAGGAGTTGCCAATTATTCATTGATCTAATGCAGCTTCCTATCTCAAACAGCAGGTTCTGCCTAGTGTATTATACTGGGGTGTTAGACTGGCCTACAGATGGTAATTCATCAATCTCTGCAACTCTCCTAAGGTCACTAAACAGCTGTCTGTACAAGATTAGTTGTACAGATAGGGAAACAGTGGTGCATAGTAAATCACCACCTCACTGTCTGATTTGGGTACCAAGCAGCAGAGGTGAGGCTCATTGAATCTATTGCTGTGGTTTAACCATAATCCTGTCCTCCTCTCATTTTGCCTTGGGTTCTGTCAAAACACAGCAGAGCTGCCTCGGCTGATACAGGGTGCAGAGGCCTTCCCCAGTGCCACTACAGTTAGCTCATAACCCTTTTCTCTAGGAAATTCCATAACTTGTTTTATAAAGGATACTGCTCAGAATATAGTAATGGTCTCATTCTGAAAACCTGTGAGTCTTCATGAGATTTAGTCTGGACCATTTTAGCTGGGATATTAGTCTGTAATGAATTGCCCCACGCTAACTCAGTGAAGGGGTTGATAATACGTGGTCTCAAACTCAAGTGGTGATTACCCAGTAATCTCTCCTGGGTGTTCCAAGTTTTAAAATAAGACCAAGAGGTGCAAAAAGAAGATGGGCAGATTCATGCTGACTGTTATTCTAGGTTCTTCACAGAAAAATGCCAGTGCTTCACTGTAGTAAAGCTGAATTTCAGTAGCCATAGTACATCTCGTGATCTCAATGTGACTGTTTCTACCCAGAATCCTGAAGTGCAGCTTGCAGCTGCTCACAGTTGGTAAATCAACTGTGAAAACCTGTTCTTCTTGTCAGAGAGTGAAGTGAGGTGTGGGAGTGGAGTGAAACGGTTGCATTTAATGGCTGCAGCAGGAAAATTGAAGAGCCAAGATCAGTAGGACAGAAGGGCTTTACTCAGTCCGTTTTCCACAGATTCTCTTTGAAAATACCTCTGTTCTGTGTCTCAGCCCCAGAGAGCACACTGTGTCCCGGTTGTTTTGACTCAGTGAAAATGGGGCTAGCTACCTTATCTAATTGGTTTGGTTTTGGCTGACTGAGCAAATTGCTAACAGCAGCAGGACTGCAGGCTTTTTTGTGAGGATGGGAGTAAGTTGATAGTCATCTGACAGTGGTAAAAATAGTGCGAGAGTTTGACTGGCTTGGCTGGTGTATATATTTGCTGAGACTGGCAGCTCTTGCAAGTCTTGTTTAGCTTATGTAATCATGAGTGGAGTGCAGTAGTGAATACAATGTGAGTATCTCTGGAAATGGTTGTATTTGGCTCTTACTGTACCCTTTCAGCAATGAAGTGTAGAAGAAGCAGGATGAACTCTGTCCTGTTACAGTGTAAAGTGTTTTTTTTTTCCTTACTTGTATGATTACCTTTACTGTTTTGGGAACAGAAGAGGAAATCCAAGAATTAATAAGAAAGTAAAGTGGCAAGGAATTACAAATAAGCAGAGCTGGAAGTGTCTGAATATGCCCTCACATTTTGGCTCATTTGCTTTCTCTGATAGATCAAAGGAGACAAAAGAAATGGAGCACAGAAGATGCATTTTGGGGGTTTGTGTGCTTTTATAGTATTCACCCTCCTTCAGAAGTTAAAATGTCAAGTGGAAATTTTGAATTCAGCTTTTGTTACTGATTTATCAGCTGTATTATAGGCTCTGTTTCTTGTCTGCCATTGGGAACTGCAATTTCTTTTGTAACACTTCAAATACCATTCTTTCTCTCTGTCAAGTGCTGTGAAGTTTTTGATGGAGGATGTCATGATGGAAGGAGGTTGGTTTGTTTTCTGTTCTGATGCTTAAAATTGAAACTGTCTATGAAGCAATAAAGGACGTCAGGAAGTGTCCTTAGTTGATAAATGTACTTCTACTGACCTTTTTTTAGCTGTAAACTGAACACGATAAACCTGTTTCAAGGGCATAGTAGTGTCAGATGAATGACATTTTTTATAATACTGTTTTTTTTCAGCTAGGGAACAGCTGGACTTTCTGGAGAACAGAAAGAAGCAATACATGAAGGCAGCCGTCAAAGCAAAGCAGGCAAATAACCTTGAGCAGGCTAAAATATATCTCAGAATAGCAAAGAGCTTTGACCCAAAGATTGAGCAAGCAAAATGTGGGAAACCTGTTGATATTTCCAAGGTTAGTAGGACTGCTCATAACATATTCTTTGTTCCATATTCTTGGACATCTAATAGTTCAGCCCAGCTTTTGAATGGTTTAAGCAATAATATCTCCTGAAACAAATTTTTAGTTAAAACTATTCAAGTGACAAGTGTAGTCACTGAGTCCTGAAATTTCCCTGTATCTTTGATTTTCTTCTGATTTGTTTCATTTTTATTCTTCTGTTAAAATTCAGCCTTCATGAACCCTTTGGTTCCTGGTATACAAGGCTTCTAGTGGAGCTTGGAAGTATTTCCTGGGTTTAGGTTGCTAGCAGACATCTTTTCCATGTCCTAGCTCCCTTTTGGGGTGAGAATCAGGCACACATGATCACTGTATGGTTTCTCTTGCTACATGGGCAAATGGAAAGCCATTACTGCAGTGTAATAGCCCTCATGGCCTGAAGAGTCAGAAAAATAGCCCTAGAGGACATTTTACAGGGTCTTAGGGTTTGAGAAATTGTCACACGGTGGTATAAGTAGTGGTTAGGTTGGAACTACCTTGAGAAAAAAATGGCCTATCCTCCTTCACTGACCTTTCCGTTCATTCTGGTGTTTTTTGTCTTCTTCATTGTTTTTTCCAAGGGCTCTGAAATGTTGTCTTTTTGTGTTGCAGCTGCCATCACCCCCTCCAGATGATGAGGGTGATTTTATCTTCATTCACCATGAAGACATCAGGCTCTCCCAGAAAGCAGATGAAGTATACACCCAACTCATAAAACTGCTGAAGGACCAATACGAGGTGTCTATTTTCTCCTTTTAGTACTTCATCATTGCCTGGGAATTCTAGGATGTAGGATTCTAGGATTTTTTGTAATATTTCTCTGGATATTGTTAGTAACAGTTGTAATTGTTTCTGTGGGATTTTTGCTTTTTCTCCTTTAAAAATATTTGTGGTAGGTGTCTGAATTAAGTTGAAGAGATTGAGCTGGATGTCTTTTGGTTTGAAGTGAGAGAATGTGCTCGAAGGCTTAGCACTGTGAAATTTGTGCCTAGTTTGAAACCCCAAATTTAAAAATATTCCCCAAATGATAAAGACTAACACTTGAAGATCATCTCTAGAAATCAAATGATTGAAGAGTAATATGACAGAGCAGCTCAAATGCTCTGCTCAGCTTCAGGTTTAAAGGACAGGGGACTAGATGGTTTTAGTGACTTAGGCAAACTCTGGATTCTTGGGTTTCCTTATTTAAGGTTTACATCAGCCTCAAAACTCTTGTCAATCATGAATTTGCATGAGCACTTTGTGTTTGTTCTGTTTCTGTTGGTAGAGGTGCCTGCAGTACTCCAAGCAGTTCATGCATCTGGGAAATGTGACAGAAACGAGTCGGTAAGACCTGCTGCCTGCCGTTAATCATCCTGTTGTGTGGTCAGCTAAGACTTGAGTCTGCCTCATCCTCTAAAGATGATGAGGGTGAGCAAGGATGGAAAAGGGTCTCATTGTGCGAAGAAGTTAGTCATTGCAAGGCCTGTATCTCTGGGCTGCTTGTTACCTCTCGTCTGAGGGTTAGTCTGTGGTCTGTGTATAGACAGTGCTATTTTGATGTTCCCATCTCTGTGTATATTTTTTTTCTACCGCTGTTTCATAGGTTTGAAAAACTGGCACAAGGTTGTAAGAAGGATATGGACATCCTACAGCTTGCACGAGCGCAAGGAATGGATCCTCCAAGCCATCACTTTGAGGAAAGAACCTTTAAAATGATAAGGTGGGGAAAAACTAAGGGACCTTTCAGGCAGCTTAGAATGACTTTCTGATTTCTAGCCCTTGTTTAGGGGATTTATGGCTTCAGCAAACATGGATGGGATGTAGAGTTCAGCTCAGTATTCCTGAGAGAACACGCCCAACCATTTGAATACTAAGTTATTCTTAACTTAAGTTTGAGGTTCTTTTCAAAAGTTATTTTCAAAACACCTCCATGTTCATCTCCTGTCTCTATCTTCTTCTCTCACACTTTGCTACTTCAGCCACTCTTCCTTCCTCTGTTTTCCTCACTCAGTCCTAATGTCTTTGGGCTTTGTTCGTGGCATTTTTTCATTATGCCTTGTAAATGTTTTATTTCTGCTCATGCTCTTTCCATGCTCTTCTGTAATTCCTGAAAGACCTATGTAAGCTGTTTTGTCTCCGATTTTTAATTCCTTTTGTATTTGATAAAGATCTGACAAATAGTAACTGTGTTCTGGTCTGGGAGTAGATCAGGAGGTATGAGGCTACTGAGGTGAATGCACTTTCTTGTGTCTTTATATTTTCACAGAATATTTTCTGAGCTCAACAGCACAGAAATGCACCTTCTTATTGTGAGGGGGATAAACTTACCAGCTCCTCCAGGTATGTATTCACAAGGGCTTGTGGATTTGCTCTCTGGATAGATATGGAAAGTAGTGGGGAATAAGATTTGTGAAGACCTTGTGAGGGTCCAAACCTGTGTGACCAACATACATGAAGACAAAAATGAACCAAGTTTCAGGCTCAAATTCACAAAAACCTTTAATAGTATTAAAAAGCAAAGAAAGGGGGGAGAATCTGGACAGAAGAACTCTTCAAGTTCAATACTCTTCAAGTTGTCCTGTATTTGCACCTAACTGGGTCTTGATTCAAGTTCCATGTGGGGCTCACTTTGTTATGAATGCCTTCCGAAAGTCTGCACCACCTTGATGTGTATTGGCCCTTCAGTAGACACCAGTTACTTCTGCCAGCCTTGCTGTTTTCAGTCCCTTGTTTCAGTGGACTTAAGAACCACCTGTGCTGTATTGTCCCAGGACTCATGAGAGCATTAACACAGTAGATGTTTCTGCAGAAATTGTGTGACAGGTAATGAGTCCTACTGAAAATCAGTTAGATGCTTTGGAAGGATCCTGCCTGATACTCCAAATGCAGTGAAAACATCTGTATGACCTGTTTGGATTGCCTGGTTGTTGTCTTGTTCAGGTGTGACCCCGAGCGATTTGGATGCATTTGTGAAGTTTGAATTTCATTACCCGAATGTGGTGAGTGTGTGTTCTGGCTCTCTGCTCCTACTTGGTCTGTGACCTTTGCTACTGCATTAGCTTGTAGGGGCTGCAAGGAGGGAGTGCAGGCTTTCTTCTAGAAAAGGAAAATGCTTCTGGGCATGCTCTCTGATCTTCCCCCTGTTCTGTGAAAATTAGAACTGCTGAATCTGTTCTCTACAGATTTGAGCTCTGCTACACCTCTCCCTCAGTGTTCCCTACGCCTACACTTTGCAGCGTGGTGTCTGCTTCAGACTTCAGTGTGCTCTTCTGGCTGACAAGCTTACTGTCAAAGAGTGTTCCTGGTGGCTGAGCAGTGCCCACCTTTGTTTCATGGGGACGCTAATGAGATGGTTTCCAGGGCCTGCAAAATTTGTAAAAATTCTGTTCTGAGAAGTGCAAACTCACTGTCAACTTTCCTCAAGCATGAGGGCATACAGGTTCACTGGGGAGAGGGAGTACCTGAGAGGTGATCTTCCTCCAAGTCCCATTTCTTAAAGAAAATAAGCTTAAATACTTTGGGACACCTCTTTAATTATAGAAATAAATTGTAAAGGCTAATCTTTGTCCTCAGATAAATGCATATGACTGCTTTTGACTTGATTAGGAAATATGTGTCCATATCTGAAGAAAGAACTTGTGTCATGCAAGTTTCTTGGCCTTACAAATCATGTCTGTTCTATACTGAATGCACACTGTTTTATTCTTCGGTGTGCTTCTGTGTTAAACATATACAGAACCTTTTTGATACCATCCCCTTGAAGGTAGTTTCTGGTCTGAAAAACGTGGAAACTGGGGCTAGAAGGGCCTCTAAAGAGGACCATCTAGTATGCCTATCAGCAGAACTGCTGGAGCTTCTCTTGTTCTCTGCATAGGGTAAAAAATGTTTGCACTTGTGCACTAAATATTTATTCCATGACAGTGCAGAGTCTAGATTTTACCTCCTAATTTGCAGCAATTCCACTGAGATAAGCTTAGTTACCTTTGGGAAATTGCTGAGGGACAGATTTAGTTCATATTTTCATTTGAGTTACAATGGGAGGAGTCACCACCTAAGGGTCGCTGAAAACAGGATTCGTCTGTAGGAGTAATTTTCTGGGGAATAAGTAAGAATGAGCATGTTTTTAATCTATTTTCCTTTGCTTAAAAAAGCCAGATCTCTACCACTTAGCCAACAGTCAAACATACCACCTTTCTCCTTCATAGCTGAAATCGGTTTTGCAAATCAGCTGCGGTAATTAGGTCACATTGTCTTTGTTCAGTCCCCAGAGATTTAGTTCATACTCTGCTTTGGGTTAAAAGTTAATTCATTTTGGTGGCAGATTGATTGTCAGGCAAAATAATAGTAGGGCAATTCCCTGAATGATTTGTGATGAATTCCATGTGTAGCACCACGAGTTTATTATGCCAGCGAATGCAGAAGGAACAGAATTACTGTGTCATGGAACGTACGTAGTTTATCATGTAGTTTAGCAGCAGCAGGCAGAAGCTTCATGATGATTGGATTGAACTGAGTGGGACCATGTAGCTTATCTGTGGAACTTATATTTAATTTAATGTTTTGGCTTATTCTTTATCTAGTGTTATACTTGTTACTGCAATGAATTCCAAATATTTTAGTCCTGAATGTACCACAGCTTTTCTTATTGTCCAGAAAGCCCCCTAAGCCTCATATTTCTTGTATAGTTATAAAAAAAGGAGTGGTTTCTTGTATAATTATTAAAAAGGAGTGTTAATAAAAATGTTTACTACTGCATACACTAAAACAATATCTGCCATGACTTTATGTAAGGTCTGTTTGTGTGTCTCTTGCTTTTAATAGGAGCAAGCTCAGAAGAGCAAAACAGCTGTAATTAAAAATACCAATTCTCCAGGTCAGTACATTTTCTGGGACAGAGAGAAAAACATTGCACCTTAAGGAGTCACTAGAAGTACAGGCTAGTCTCATGTTGTGAATTAGGCCAGAGGACCTTCCCGTCCTGCTTATTTTTCTTTGTCATGAAAGGGTTTGTTAGCAGGTGAAATCTGGTTGTTGTGGCCTTTCTTCTACCTCCCAATATTGGTAGCAGTTACTGTGTCATCACACTAGATTACCCACTTTGGATTCTCCCATAACTTGCTGTTACCTTCTAAGGATGACTTGTTTTCCTGCAGTTTAGTTTCTAAACTAAATGACAGAGATGAACTGTTGCACATGGTTGCTGTTTAACTTACAAATGACTGAAATAACTTAACCTCCTGAGAAGGGACCATGTAAGCGTCAAGTGTTTGTTTTACATGGCAGAAATCTAAGCGCACGCACATAGTAGAGCACTGCACTTAGTTTGACTTTCACAAGTTGCTTTCACTTTTCTGTATCTTCACTATAGAGTATAATCAGTTATTCAAGCTGAACATCAACCGAAATCATAGAGGTTTCCGACGAGTGATTCAGACCAAAGGAATTAAATTTGAAATATTTCATAAAGGGTAAGTCTACATTGTATTTTTCCCCATGCTTCTTAAATAACAGTTGAAAAGTGTGTGTTGTAGCTGAAATTTATGGAGGGTAAAGATTTCATCTGTCTTTATTAGACCAATGAAGAGCTGTCTCATTCTCATGTCTGGGAATTCATTTCAAAATGTGCCTGGGCTCCACATTTTCCCTACAGGAGAGAGGAGAGAAAAAAAAAAAACAGTGAAGTTGACTCATAACTGGAAGATTGATTGCAGATTAATGCATTAAGAGGAATTGATGAGACTATGAAAGTCATGATGCTGCTTAAGAGTGTTTTTCTTATCCAATCTGTTTGTAATCTTCTGGACCAGAAGATTTAAATGTTATATGGGATAGCGTTGTAGAATAATGAAATAAAAGTGACAACACAACATGAACAGCAGTAAAACAGATGACAGATGATGGCAGAATTAGTGTTATGTATTGTACTCATCTTCATTCTGAGGATTTTACAATATTTACCAAGCATGGCAAGCAAACTGTTAGGCTGTTGGGAGGAGTGAGGGAGAGACTCCCCTTATCTTGGAGACAGACGGAGGAGACGAATGTTAGCAGTTTGTAATGTTCAGGGAAATCATCCTGCATCTGGGCTCATTACTGATTTATTCAGAATTTGAGTGGCCTAGATTTAATAATCCCACAGTTAATTGTGACCCATGACTTGGATGAGCTGTTAAATAACCCACTTCTGTCTCGATTGCTCCTTGTGCTCTTTATCGTTTCTTTACTGGGACATGCAGAAATGATCCATAGTTTCTCTGAGATATTTTCAAGTTGTTGCTCCAAATCTTGCATTTGTTTCTCCATTGGGAAAAAAAAGATAATTTTCTTCCTCCTTATTAGTCCTGGATGCTCCAGTTCTCCATTGTTCAAGGTGTCGCTATTAGGGACGCTGCCCATTCTGCATAAATCTGTTAATAGTGTTTACAGTTGTTTAAAACCCTTTTCTCTGTCCTTTATGTTCAATTGAACATATGGGGCATGTCTGTTGTGTCCTTACCAGCTGGAACTGCACATGTTTTAAAGCTCTTGAGCTCAGATTTGAGTTCACTCTTTGAGGAAACATTTTCCAGCGAGTCCCGAGTCATTTGCCAACTCCAGCCTTCCTGAAGATTAGCAGAAAAACTCTGAACAAAATACTTGTCACTTCTGGCTCTGAGATTTGTTTGTCCTTAGAACAGGAATCCTGTGAGTTAAGTCTGTGCCTGTTCCTGGATGAGGGTGTGTGGCACTGGACACAGCGGCAGGGAAGGAAGAAGAGCAGAAAAGTGGATCCATCGCCTCTGGGAGTTTTCTCGGTGTGGGCAAAGGCTGCCTGTGGGCTGCAGGAGGGTCAGCGTTCGGGCAGTGCTCACGCAAGGCAGGGAACAGTCGCAGACGTGGTGTGTGGTGGCTGGGATACCAGAGGGGCCCAGCTGTAACCCCTGCACAGTGATATTTCCACTGTTTTCCTGGATTTTGCCTGTTTCAGTTGCTTGTTTTGTCCTGTTTAGCTGCAGCCCTGTGACAGGAGAAAAGAGGATGAGGTGACACAAGCTTTCTTCTAAAACCTGTCTGCTTCTTGTCTTTCTTGAGAACTATGGAATGGGTATTACAATATCTGCAAACATTTCTGGAAGTTTCTGAAATGTTTCTGGAGTCTCTGGTAGCTCTTTGCCTGTCTCTGAGAGCTGATGCCAGTCTTGGCCCAAGAATTCTTTTCTCTCAGTGAGTGGAGGAGACCTGCTGCAGCTCATAGGGAAAGAGCACGCAATATATTGTTACTTCTATATGTTAAACTCCTGTTGCTTTCAAAAATACTTTTAAGTATTTTAAGTATCAATATACATTTCCAAAAAAATTCTCTCATTAAAACTCTTCTAAAATCTTCTGAAGATAAAGGAGATTTCAACATGATGTTCCTAAACCGTAGCCTAAGGCAAGCCCACATTCTTCACTGTGAATCCTGATGCACCAGTCTTTGTTGGTAACAGAGCTAGAAAAGCTGCTGCTTCATTTAAAGAAGAGTGTCCAGGCTGCTGCAGGAGAACTCTGAATTCTTCTTCATCTGGTTAAGGTACTCGGGAAGTTCAGGAAGCAACATGGCACGTAAGCCAGCCACGTCTGCGCTTCTCCGAGTGATTTTGTGAGCCTGCTGTGTTCTGGTTAATGGATAACACATCCCATCTCTGGTCTCCTCACTCCAGTCTCTTAATGGTAGAAGGTGGTGGATGGTTCAAGGCTCTCTCCTTTCTGAATCCAAAATGAAATGGCATTAAAAAGGAAGCAGAATTCCTGGCAACTTTCCTGTGCAGAACGTAGCAGGAGGAGGAGGTGGCCTCCCCTTTCACGGGTTTTGCTGCCTTCAGAGTATAGTTTTAATTGTTTCAAGAATTGTTTTAATTCACCCTTTGGAAAGTGATTTCAGGGAAATGCTTGAGTTCAGGCAAAGATTTCCAGCCCGTTCAGCTGAACATTTGTTAACTTCCATGGAGTTGGGTGTGTTTCAGTGTTCGTTGTTACCTTGTGAGGAGCTTATCTGAATAAGGCCATGACTCTAACCTGCCTCTGGTTATTAAGGTAGGGGGATGTCTCGCTGCTAAAACTGTTAAGCAGAAGTGGCTATAGAGGTGAAAATGCTGAAGTTTCTTTTCTTCCTAAATAAAAATGTTCTGTATTTAATTTCAGCAAAACAGAAATTATAGTTCTTCAAGTATTAAAATTATTAATATCAGGATGAATCTGAAGAACTGGAATTAACTGTTACTTTTTGAAATTTTGTGTTTTGAAACAGAATATGAAACAGAATAATTCATTTAACTTTCTCTTCACACTGGTTAAAACCAGCATGTGCTTGTGAATCATTCTTTTGATGATACACACAACTTTCTTTTTTCGGACAGTTCTACTAAACATCCTTTGTAAAAGGTCACGTTCTATCCTGGGTGTCTTGTCTTCCTTGTCTCACTAGGGCTTTTCTGGGCCTTAAGGGATGAAAGCTGCTCTTGTTGCTAGTGCTAGTCTAGGTCTTGGACTGTTTTTCTTCATTCCTCATCTTTATTTTGGTTGTAAGAGGATGATTAGGAAACGAGGACCTCAGTGAGGTGCTCAGTGAGTAGCTCAGGCACAACGAGTGCCTTGTCGCTCCGTTTACCAAGGCTTGGCCTCTTTCGTCCGTGTTTTTGAGGTCTGCTGGGATGTCTTGACTAGACTTCCTGGGTGTGACGATGGTTCAAATAGCAGTGAGCTCTTAACTTTCTTTCTCTTTAATGTTCTAAAAACCTTGCCCTTTCCACTAAGGGAGACTTTTTTTCCAACAGGTCCTTTTTCAGAAGTGACAAGCAGGTGGGGACAGCACACTTGAAATTGGACAAGCTGGAATCAGAATGTGAAGTCAGAGAGATCATTGAGGTTCGTTTGCTGGACGAGCTGTGTCCTGTAGGAAGTGGTATCCGAACGCAAAGGGATGGGGAACATCCATCTCACTCGAATGTGCACATAGATAATAGCTTTGTATGGGATCGGTTTGATAAAGAATGGGCTGTTCTTGCTTGTATAACCTGTAGGGAGGCTTCTAATGGGATGAAATCATTCACTTGTGATAGCAAATATCTGAGGGTTAAACAAATCTGAGAGTTGTGACATTTTCTCACAGTTTAAGTCAATAGGTATTTTCCAAAATAACTGTTTTAGTTTTGGCATTTACATTTCAGTTCTAAACTTCCTTAAATAGCTGATTGAATTCCTTCCACACACAAGGAAGGATGCTCTCGGAGTGGAGCTTGCAGTTAATCCGTGGAACCCCGATTTGTCTTTTACCTCCCTGGGGACGTTGTTGGGTCTTTGCATAATGATCCCATTCCTTGTTGCAATTATCCTGGCAAAAGGGAGACATGAAGCCTAATGGTGCATCTATATCGTTTGCAGGTACAGTTTAGTGTAGAGCAATGATTAATCCCTTTCTAAAATGGCCTCCAAGATCCACCTTAATTAACCTACCTGTTTTCTTGTCTTAAACTTCACCCCTGTAAGAATGAGGTTGTCTGCACATTGTGTGTATCTGTAAGGTGTTGTCAGGAGGAGAAGTACAGATTAAAGGGTCAAGCAAAGACTGTCAGAGTGGGTAGAGAGCTGCCATAGGGTCCCCCAGCAGTGTCACGCGGAAGCCCTGGGGCCGCATCGCGCCCGCGGTCACGTCTGCGGAGCCGCCCACGCGGAGAACCTGCCGCCCCTCCAGGGCGCAGCCACCAGTGAGTGATGCCCAGCGGAGCTGCAGTTTCACGTTACCATTTCCATGTGTGCTGACTGCTCTTCTTTTTTTTTTTGTGGCTCCTTCAGATTTTTGATGGCAGAAAGCCCACAGGAGGGAAACTGGAGGTGAAAGTGAGACTCAGGGAGCCTCTCAGTGGTCAAGATCTTCAGACAGTTACAGAAAACTGGCTGGTCCTTGAACATTAGTTCCGTCTGAGGTACGAATACTGCTTCTAAAGAGGGTCTGGCCAGAATTTGATAGTGCCACAGATAAACTCTGCGTGAAGTCATGTCTCGTATTGACATTGACCTAATTATGTAGCTCAGGCTTCGGTACCAGGCATCGTTTTATTTCTGGTGCTGAGTTGACCTCAGAAATGGGGTTACAAAATCTCTGATCAATCTGTGTATAGAAGATGCTATTTCACAGTCCCTTTCACAAATACAGGGAGAGCTTGTTGCATCACCTTCATTTTAAGATAATATTTTGAATATGATTGACAAGCCTTTCTTAAGCAGCAGGGAGACACCCTCCCTCCTACAGTTTGCAAAAAGCCTTTCATGGATGGCAAGGACTCTTCTTCCCCTGCGAGGGGGAGAAACTGTGTAACTGCATGCAGGCTCTCGAAGGAGCTGTGACTGGTGGCCACTGCCTTAGTACTCAGTTCAGAAGAAGCCCATGTGCCCTTACATGCAGTGTCAGCTATACCTAAGAAGCAGGAGAGAGAGAGGCCTCCCCCTCCTCTCAGTGCTGCCACTAAGTTGTCTTCCGTAGCCTATTATTTTGCTTTGCTTGTATAAACTGCAGTTAAGCTGATACTTGGTTTCACAGAACATTATTTGCCATATTTTAACTTCCAAATTGCATACAATTTTGCAGACTGAGGGGGTCTTGTTTCAGTGCTTGAGTCTGAAGGGGCGCACGGGATGGGGCAGGGCTGGCAGAGCGGCACCGCGTTGCGTTACGGCCTCCTCTGAGGCAGCATCGTGTCCCCGGGCACTGACCAGGCACTAGAGCTTAATTTTAGCCCTGCTGACTTTCTAGTTGACCATCCAGGAAATCACGGTCAGCGTTTTGCATGTAGCATGACCTTGAACTGTAAACACTCAAGTATTGTGTCCACTCATTTGTCCTTTTTTGTGTGTGTCTCTCTCTCCCCCCCCCCAGCAACACTAACGGATGTGGGATGAACATTGTAGCAGAAAGAAGCTGCTAGCTGCAAGCACCAAAGATGTTAAATGAATGCACTACTGACCCTAATGTCTATTTTGGTAACAGCCATAGTGCTTATTAATAACTTTTTAAGGCAAATGTAAGGCTCGGGAAGTTTGCTACTGCAGGGGAAAGTTACTAGTCTACACAAAACAGACAGAACTGCCTTAATGTGGGACTATTAACGTAGCACCAAGGTGAATGTTACATGAGCTATGCACAGTGGTGTGTGAAAGGCCTTGCCCGGAACCGTTCCCTGTGGTGCAGCAGGAGCCTTTCCGTGAGGCCAGGGTGAGCCCTTGGCCAGGGCTCACTGCACTGAGGGAACGAGCACCCACACGGTACCGTGAGCACCGCCAGCTCCCGCTTCTCCTGTTCCCTCTCACCAAGGCCTGTTCATTTCTCCTGTCGCTTTCTCGCAGCAGAGCAGCCAACTCTGCTCTCAAACACAGCTCTGGCAGCCACTTGTGTCCCCTCTCTGGGCACGCGAGCGCAGCAGGAACCCAAGGGGGCTGGTGTCTCCGAGCAGTGTGGGGTTACAGGGGCTGCCTTCTGGGTCCGGCCGTCGCTGTTTGCGCCGCTCGCCCCGCTGCTCGCTGGAGTGCGGCCGGGCTCTGTGCCTTCAACTTTCCACGTCACCCCCCCCCCGTGTCCCCCTTTTCTAGAACAGGTTACACTAATGCATTGCTGCTTCCCAAATGTCCATTGTATTTTTACAAAAATAGGCTTTTTTGGTTCTACTAGGTGATGGGGAAAACAGCCACTTTTTACCATGCAGAAAACTGGATGATGACTAGTTTCAGGAATGTACTCAATTAGCAGCTTACAGAAAATAGTACCAAATATATTTTGTGGTTTTAAATCTCTGTGAACTAACAGAAATGCCTGATCTCGAGGGAGAGGAGGTGCCTGCGCTGGGGGAGGTCAGCGCTGCTGCAACTGCTCTTCAGGTAGGGCAAGTGTGTAGACAGAAAAGAAGTCCAGACAAGCAGGGCAGCGGCTGCCTCTGTCTTCCTGAGCAGATGAAGACAATACAGGATTTAGTTTTTAATTTCAATAAATTTAATATACAAAACTACATGTTGAAAATAAAAATATAATATGCAGTTTTTTTTGCAGTGTTAACTAACTGAATTTTAAAAGTACATTTTTTTTTTCTAAAACAAGTACTCATTTCTTAACAACATGGTAATTAAGGTCATTTAAAAGGCTATGGTTGAAGCAAACATGTCAGTCACCAGTTGATAGTGTTTTGCACAAACATAATCCAAACCTAAATGACTTCTGGGGCAAAGGAAGAGAAGATTCAAATCTTTAACCTCTTTTACTGCATGAAGCCTAACAACGTGCCTAATGTAACTGCAAAGCGGCTGCGGCGGCAGAGCCGGACACGGTCTCGGGAAGGAAGCTTGGACTGAAGTTTATGGACGCTCTTCCAGACACCGAGTGCTGCCTGTGCCACGTGGTGCTGCCCTTTGTCCCAAAGTGTGTGCAAAGACGGGTGCCCCAGGGGTGACCTCGGCCCTGCTCCCCTGCACACGTACACAGGAAGGGTAGCGTTTGTGTGGAGTAGCTTAAGGGTTATCCAGCATGAAACACTAAGCCACCTTTTCCCAGTGCCAGAGGTAAGATTTCACCTTGATGTATGCTTAAAAGGAAAGTGTTAAGTACTGTGCGCCCTCTTTTTGGCCAATTTTTATTTCTGGAGTTGGATCCCAGCTCTGTGGCCCTTCTCTCCAAGCATGTTGTGGGACAGCTGTCATTTGCTCCATTAAATTTGTAAGTACTGGATTTTTTTTTTTTTTTTTTTTTAAAGCAGTAGCCATCTATTCACAAATGCACTCTGTACATTGTGCTGTTTTTACGTAAAATACAGTGCTGTTTGTATAATTACCTTTTCCTTTGCCCAGCTATTGCTGTATATCCTTGTTTAAAACCCACAGGATGAGTGCCACAGCAGCCCTCCAGTGTCTCCTCTATAGGTGGTAGGGCTGCTGTGTTGCTCATACACAGTTGAAACAAATAAAGCCCAGTGCACCCAACAGGGCTGATTGCAAAGTAGGGACAAGGCAAGGTCTAAGATGCTGCTCTAACCATAAATGATCCCCTCCCTTTCCAAACTAGTTTTCTGTCCTTGCACTGGCCCCAGTGGGGGCACGTGGGGAAACCTCTCCCCTCTCCGCAGGGAGACGCAAACAGCCACGTTGCAGGGTTAGGACTGAACAAATCAGCCCCCTTTAGGCCCTTTCCCTGGTTGGCAGCTTTCTGCAGGGACAATTTAATGTGAATGTGGAACCGTGTTCCCTCTGGCTGCCTCTCAGTCCCAGCTTTGCAGGGAACAGCTGCTTCCTCCACAACCCTGCTGAGGTGAGAGCTGGAGCTCTGGGCCAAGTGCAAGTTTTCAGCGCTGACCAGAAAGCCTTTTTCATCAGAACATGCAAAAACAGCCACTCTCTACTGGTATCACAGGTAAGCTTTACATGGTGCTGCTAATATGAAGTGCAAGCGTCTTGTATTACGTGACAATAGCGTTACACTACAGCATACAGCAGGGAGGAGACTTTTAAAGCTGCCCTGGGTGTTACTTTTCTTTTAAAAAGCAGGATCTACTGGGGAAGAAAAATGAGATATAACTGCACTTTAGGGCTAATATTTCCTCTCTTTGTGACATGTATCTGAAATTCATACAGCTTTGTAAACAAAGTATAGAATAGCAGAGTTGTAGGAGACTATAGAAAATCTGCTGAGGTGACAAGTTCTTACAGTAAATAGAGGAAAAAAGTAAACTAGCCTATGACACACACAACCTGCAGTTTACATAATATTACTTTCAGAGAGATGCCTGCCCTTCTCCTCATAAAGTTCTCATATACAAATGTAGTTATGGCTAAGTAATCGTTCCATGCATCTCTCTCAGGATTCCCCAAATGCATTTCAACCAATAATCTGGTCAAAATAATGTAAACGTTACTTTTAAATGTCTACAGAATAACCACAAACGGGGTTATGATGAGGTCAGAATGGAGGTCTTGATTGTTGTTTCTTACATGTCCATCTACAGACAGTACGAGATTGGAGTTTCATTTTTTATTTTGCGCCCCAGTGATCTTTGCACCCGTTTGAGCATTGCGAGTACACGACTGTACGTCTTTAAACATGAGCATTTCTCTAAACAGTAACAGAAGTGGATTAGCTGCAAGAATAGCATAGCCATGTTGTAGTATAGAAGCTGCCCTGATCCTCTGGTTGTTGACAATGCATAGAAGATTTAGAATTATGGAACAACAGTCCCTCCCTCCCCACCCTCCCCCCTTCCCATTAATAGTGTTAACAAAAGCTTAATTTTCCAGTTTTAAAGTGCAAATGATTCAGATACAACTGCTGCTGGAACAGGTCTGAACAGAAAATGAAGTCCTCTTATGAGATGTTTTCCAGAATATAAAAGATGAGCTCCATTATGACTGGCCCCTCGCTCAGCTGACAAGCCCCTCCATGAATCACTGGCACTAAGGCACTGTCCAGGTCATTCATGTACTGAGCGGGCAGGGGCTGGCCGTTACTCCCAGCTTGATAACCAACCTAAAAAATACAAAGTAAGAGTGGATTTTAAGGCGAGCAGGGGACAGGGTTCAGCAGGCAGGAGGGGAAGTGACTCGGCTGTGCTGGGTGCCCGCTCGCTGCCGCTCAAGGGCCAGCAGGCACCAGGACAGGATGGAGCAGGATCTAGAGCAGCTTCTCACTTGTTTTCGTGAAAGGTCTCAACAGCCAGACAAAAGCAGCCATTTCTTTTCCCACTGTTTTGTCAAAGCTCTCAGAGAAGCAGGAACCAGACCCTGCTAGGTACCCATCTCGTGGCAAGAGAGCTGCCCTGCTGCTCGCAGCTTTTGCTCGAAGGCGCTCGCAGGGGCCCTTCCTGTCGTGCTGCTACGTGCGCAGTGCGAGCGGTTCAGAAGGGCCTGCTTGGTGGCAGGGGTTGAGGCTAAACCCAGGAACGCACGGAGCATCCTCAGCCTTAGTGCCTGGTGAAACAGCGGGCTCAGGGGGCAGCTATTTTCTGAGCAAGTCACAGCCACAAGCTTGGCGCCCTGGTCACTGCGCTCGGAGTGCAGCGCAGGTGCTGCCAGTGGCAGGGAGGGGAGCTGAGCACCACTGTTAATCTGCGCTCTGCAGAGCTCTCGGATTTTAACAGCTCTCCCAAAGCACCAACAGCTCCTGCCTCTAGATTAGAATTTGACAGTGGCAGCTCTTCAGCCAATAGAGCAAGTGACCTGCTTCCCTTCTGAGGGACAAACGAGGGGGAAAAACACCCAATTAAAGCAAAACAATTCAAGACTTACTTGATCTGAGTCAAGTGTAACACGCAGACCTAGCTTAGTCATTCCATCTTCTTTTAGCAATTTCAGATGAGGACAGAGAGCTAAACAAAAAGCCTTTGCCACATTTTCAGTCAATCTGCTGTGATCAGCGGGGTCACTCAGACCATTATGTTGTTCATCATTTTCCAGGAAAAACACCTGAGGTAGAAATGTCAATACAAGTTATAGCACTCGGATTTTATAGAAAAATAAGCTTAATTATTGAAATGATTAATTTTTTTGACAAATGAAGACTCAGAGAACAGTGTCTTAGGGAAGTCAGGCAAAAAAAAACTGAAGATAAAGCACATGACTTAAACAAACAAAAAGCCCAAAACACTTCAAAAGATATTTTAAGAGTACTGTTCTCATCAACCTTTCAGTTCTGGTTAAAAAATCCTCATTATGGAAATTCACTATGTACTGCACACAGTTTTTAATAAAAAGCTGCTTTTTAAACAGGTGTATATTTCAGGAAAAAAAATAATACTTTTTAGTAAAAGTCATCCCAGCCTCAAAAAAAAAAAAAAAATTATTTTTTCATAGTACTGCTGTTAGCAAATTTATCTCTGTTGAGCCCAAATGACCTTGGAAAAAGTAAAGTAGCAAGCTGTAACATGATTAACAACATTAATGCTGCAGCACCTTCCTTTTAATTGTTCAGTATTTTAGCAAAAGAAAGGCAGCTCAAAGTACCCCTTTAGCGTAAGTACTTAGAGTTGTCTCCATTACAAAGGGATATTTTCACCTGTAGTTTTTAACACAGATACAGATGAAGGCAGCTGAACAGGATGGATGTGAGAGCACCCTGAGTGACACATCAGTGCCAGGCGCTGTTAATTCTGCACTGAGCCTTAATGAATCTTTCCTGGAGGCAGGAGAGCTACTCCAGCTTTGTACAGTAATAAGAACTTTCTATTTCTGCTGGTGTGTAGGGAAAAGCAGGCAGGACTGTGGTCAGGTGAAGACAGTGCTGCAGCTGCAGCCCCTCCGTGCAAGGCCTGGCTTTCGTGCCCATCAGGCCCCTCCCTCACCTCTGTCCATCGAATGACTTTTCCGTTGGCCTTGTACTCTGAGCCATGAAATATCTTCACGCTTGTTATAGACTCCATTGATTTGCCATCGATAGGGCTCACAACACTGCAAAAGCGGAGGTAAAGGGTAAGTTCCCACCTAGCCGGAGAGAGCACTTCCCAGGGAGAGTTCTGCTGAGCAGAGGACATCACTGCTAAGGAACGTGGGTCAGGAAGGCAGCCCACCCACCTGGCTTGCCGCAGGTTGAGCTCTAAGAACACCCTGCCATTTGGATGCCCGGCAACTTACTGCATGGACTCCCTGGGCCAGGGTCACCATTAGCCCCATTAGGGAACTCCCCAAAGAAAGATGCTGAGCGCCAAAACCAGCAGTTTCAATTCTCACGGCCAATTCCGACCATCTGCTGGAATGGGCTGCACTGGGCTGAGCCTCCCTGCTGGGAGGGCTGTCCCTGTCAGGGCCACCTCAGGACCTGCCCACAGCTTTTTTACTACAGCTCTGCAGCAGCGCTAAGACCTTTTAGAGTGTTTTAACACTCTATTATGAGATACATATTTCATATGATTTGATTTTTATTCATTTATAACCTCAGTGTAGCCCAGCAATACCTGAACCACTATTTATACAGCCCAAAACATGTTATGCAACATTAGTACTGAACTTGAAGCTGACCTGAACAGAATTTACCTGCAGAAACAGCCTTTCCCTATGCTGTTATCTTAAAGATGGTGTCTAGCCCAACTGTTAGGTACCTTGCTTTATTACAATAAATACTTAAAATGACATAAATATCATTCTTTCAGATTAACTCTGAAAGCTCCAGCTTTATTATTGGCATTAAAACCAATTTTACTTCCAGCATTACTTAATGCAAATTAAGAAAGAAGTTCTAATATGCAGGATTAAGCATTCATCTAAGGCCAGATTGGTGGTTTCCAATAACCTGATATTTGCAAGGAATCTTTCCATAGTATTGACAACTTTCTAAATTGATGTCCCAAAGCACAGTTATTTTAGTTCTCTTTTCATAATGTTTAATGGCAACTTAGCACTTGAAATAGCGGTGCAGACTTGTAATTGCTTTGCCATCCCAAGCACTTCATAAGATCAATTAAATTTTTTAACAAATGCAGTCAAACAGTCACCAGTTCATTGTGCAGAGACTGCTCCTCTACTTACCCCTTGCTGAAGTTTTTATCATCATCTACCCACTGAATATGAACGTGTTCCTGAGGATCTTCAGCATCGACTTTGCCACATGTGATGGTGAAGTCTTTCATCTCTCTCAGGGCCTGCCTCAAAGAGTCCATGTTCTCAGCAGTTATCTGGACCATCACCCCATCTAGGGAATGAAGAAATCCTCACAAGCCAAAATAGGCCACAGCCCATAAAACAAATGGACATTTCAAATCTATTTTAAGTGTTATGTGCAGCAATGCTACAGAAGACCACTCTTATATTCCTCAAATGTGTATGGCTGATGGCAGAACACAAAAGGATAACATGAAGTCCACCTACCAGGTAAATAGGGACATATTCATTTGCCTCACTTGTCACCAGCTTTACACAGCAGTGACAGCATTCCTGAGACCTCGGCACTTGCCTGTTAGTGGCAGAATTAAGATCCTGAATTTGGACTGGACCGGTCTACATGACTGCAGAAGTAATTTGGGAAGGATATAGCTCCTGGTCTGCATCCATCTGTACCTCAGTGTCTTGCACTGTAGCACCAATTGAGCCGCAGAAAGTGGCCTCACATCCTATTCAAGTACATGTATCTATCTATATATACATACATACGCACACAGCTTA
>VZSV01000043.1:2488138-2538830 GCA_013398735.1 Nothocercus julius
TTGCCCACCTCTCTCAAACCACAAAGCTCAAGTTAAACTGCTGCTCATACAGCCCATCTGCAGCCAGCTTAGACCACGCTGCCCAGCTGAGCTAACAAGCAGTGCCCTTCAGCCCCGGAGGCACAGTCTGCTCATGTGTCACCTGAACAACCAAATCAGAGCCGTTCTAGACCATCAGTCTTGACTTTGTGTGTTCTTATCCGCCTACAGATCGGAATAAACTATGCAGAGCTACTTGGGAAAGACAATATGTTTAGCAGGGCTTCACCTCCTGGTTGCTGGGTTAGGGTTACACGTTCCCCATTTCTTAGGCTCACAGTTACTTCACTCACCCCAAAACACTAAACTGAGCCCAGGCTCACTGGTATTTCACATCTTACCCTCATTTTCCTCTGTCACTGTCTCAGAGCACCTGGACTAGTTCTTTTTCAGATAAGTTCCCCAAGTTTGATGGTGAGAGCATGATTCAAATGCCCAATATGTATCAGCAGAGCCCCAATCAGGACACAGCGAAGCAGCGCAGAGAAGGAACCAGTGAATTTTTAAGCAAGTAATTCTGTTCTTACCTTCTACAATGCTGGACTTGGCAAGGTAACCTGAAGAGGATTTTAAAGCTCCACTGAACACAAAGAAGCTGGCACCAGTAACTGCAACAACAAGAGCAGGAGTGATTTAGTGGGGCTTTCGTCAAAACAAAGCCTTATACAAGGCCCAGGTAGCACAGCTCTATCATCCAGAGAGGCAATCAATCTAAATCAGGAAGAACCTGCTCACAGTTCTGGTGACTTCAGTTCACATCAGAGGCTTGGCTAAGCAAGGGCAAAACATCTCATGATTTTCTAAACTGGAAAACAGTTTTGTCAACTTTAATAAATGCTCATATTTAATATATATCTCCCTCTCCCCTCAACACACACACCTCTCAGATTCAGGACTGTATTTTAGCATAAGCAAGCACATAATTTGCTTTTTAAATATTCCCACACAGCTGGCAAAGCTAGTACATAGGCTATTTACATCTCACACGCCAAGCCCCTGGCCAGAGCTCAAAGCCAGGCAACTTAAAATTCTCTTAAATGGCCACTAAGCATCACAAGGTACCTGCTGGAAATCCCTCTTCTCAGCCCTATGGAAAAGGAGCAGAACTCAGATATGCGCAACAGCCCCGCACCACTTCCCATGCTAGTATAAACCCCTTGAGTGCCTGGGGCTATTGCCACCTCGGCAGCTGGCCTCTGTTCTGCTTGTTCTCATTTGGAGATAGTGTCAATGCCTTTGCCATAAGTTTTTCCCCACACCCCTGACATTTAAATTTTCAGAGCACACCTGCTGCTGCATTCCAGTCTAATGCAACACGAAAACAAACAGAAAACACAGGAAATTAGACGGTCTGAGGCAAATATCAAGGAGTTTCTGCGCTTTTTGAGGGTAGGTTACAAACAGGCAGCTATCGGTGGCTGCTCTTATTTACCTTTCTCCCCCATTAAAGCCAGCCCTGTTATTCCTTCCCTGTGGAGACTGCTCCAACTGCAGCAGCGGTGCTGACCCAGAGGAGCATCCCATGGCTGCGTGCAGGATGCAGGCCTCATACTGTGCCCCTGCCACCGCAAGCGCAGCCTCTGCCCGGGGTGAAGGGCAGGCAGAGCAAGGGGGCACTGGGTGCTGCTAGTCCCTGTGCTGCGCGCTGGCTCGCAATGCTGCCCTTGCAGTGCTGTGAACACTGAATTACTTCCTCCGAGCTACCAGAACTCTGTGCCATACAAACACACCCATGCAGCAGACTCTTAAAGCCCCATGCCCCACCAGCAGCACAAGAGCATGGCCCAGCCCCGCGCCGCCCTCACCCTTGCGCGGCTGGTTGTGGATGCTGATGGCCTGCGTCTGGTAGTTGCCGTCGTCGTTCTGGACGCACACGAGGTGCGAGTCTGCCTTCTCATTGAAGCAGGCGCCCCCCGCCAGCACGTGCTCGTTGGACTTGTTCATGGCTTTCATCATCTGCAGACAAGAAAGCTTTCACCATTCACCCCGCTCAGTCGGCACCAGCATAAACAGGTGGTTCTTGGACGCACGACGTCAGACAGAGCAAAGGGCTCGGGGCCGTCAAGAGAGATTTCAACACTCAGAACCATACATGTACTTTGAAAAGGAGATTCAGGCTTTGTACAGTTTAGACGTTTTAAAGGGCTATCTTTATTCTCCAGTCATATTAAAAAAATATATTAAAAAAGAACTTGGATGTAATGTCTGGCTTGTTTACACTACTGAAGTTGTTTATAATATGGATGGTATAGCCACGAAGTAAAAATCCTGCCTCCATAGAAGGACCAGGACTTGGAGTCATGGCATTAACCCCAGCTCCATCATGAGTCTCCACTTCAACAAACATCAAAGCTTTAGTCTCTCCGTGTCTCATCCTCATGAATTTCTGAAATTGGGATCAATGCCCCCTATTTTAAAGGCTTTTTAAAGAAATCTGAATCACGGACATCCAGATATCATTTTATTTCTCTGGAAAGGAAACCTCCAAAGAGCACCCATCAACTTTTGTGATTACACCTTCATTTCAGCTTTGCTAATTAACATCTACTTAAATGCTTTGCCAAAATATCCTTGTAAATCAGACGGATTCCTTCCTTTTACCCTCACTTCCATTTCATGGAATTGGAAAAAGAGAATTTTCCATTTTGCTCCCCAAAGAAAACTGAACCAGTCACTCATCTCTGTTTGAAAACTATAAATAATTTCTTTCTTTAAAAGAGCAAAAAGCCAATCAAATTACACATACACACCACTGTGAAAACAGTGAAGAGAAGGAAAATATTGGATTATTATTTATTAATTCTAATTATTAAATAGCTATTCATTATCAAAATAATTATTGCTTTCCGTTTAAAAAAAAACAATTAAATTACATCTCTTCCTCCCGCAAGTGAAAACCCTCCAGAGGAGGGAAACGCTGAATTACATGACATCTCTGCATAGCGCTCGCACTGCCCGGGGGGCCTCCTGTGGCCGACACGCCAGCAGGCCACGCACAGCGCCCACCCCTCCGTGCCTCGCGTACGCCCCAACTGCAGCACCAGGAACAGGAGCTGATCACTGCTGGCAAACGTGCACAGGTGTAACGGATGGGGAGGAAACTTAGTGAAGTTTTTTTGAAGCAGACAGCAGTGTATGCCACTTATCCAGTTTACCACATCACTCTCCAAACCTTTAGCTTTAGCTCCAAAGCCAGGATTGTGGCTTGAGCAGCAGCCACCGTTTTGGAGGGTGGCAGCTGCGCTCCGCTTAGGCGGAAGCACCGGCATGAGGGCCATGGCCCTTGTGCTTCGTGCCCCAACAGCCCACCGAAAAGTGACAGTCACTTTGCTGAGGGACCAGACAGTGCCAGAGAGGTAACTTCCATTGGAAGTGGTAGAAAACAATCATTTTGAAAGGAAAGCTATGTATTTAATAAGAAAAACTATATACTAAATATTTAATTTCTCAATTACAATCTGAATCACCACATATAATCCCTGCATAAGATTTCAAATGAGTCTTTAACTGTCTGATAGCTCGAATGACACTGTCTACTAATTAAATAGTACTTCAAAACGGGACAAAAGTAAAGGTCTTGTGGTTTAATTCATATTAAAATCAAACCGATTTAAAAAATCTCCAATGGAGATTTTATCTAAAATTCAACCTTTCCAAGTGGATTGCATACAGTAAAGTTAAGAAAATAACATTTTAAATCCGTTTAAAAAGCTGAACCCTTGCTTAAACCTGGAAAGAGAATACAAGCATGATGCAGAGATTTTGCTGTCCTGCACAACACAGGAATTTCCTCAATGATGAGCACCATGCAGTGTCTAGTAAGAAAGCGAGGTAGCCCACCCACAAATGCCAGGCACTCCTAATGCTTATTAACCTGCAGCTTGCATGCCAACAGCTATTTAATCCACGCGCTTTCCCAACACAGTAATTTCAGGTCGCATGTGAGCGTTAGTGACCTTTTCTGTGCTGCCACATCGTCATCAAGAATTCATACATCTCACAACAGACCTTCTTACTTCATGTTTTCAAGCTTCACATAAAACCACCTCTTCCTTTTTTAGTGCACTTCCTCACTCTCACACTATTATTTTACTCAAATGCCTCCTGCAGGCTAATTCCCCCATGAGATACAGCTGTATTGTCATCTGATGCTAGAAGAACATTTAAAAACACCATTTTGCCCAGGAGGTTTCCTTTGGTCACTAACTGCTGGTTTGTTTCCAAATACTAAGTTGACCATTTGCTCCCTGCTCTGCAGGCAGACAGCCCACAAAATTACCACCTTCTCCCTTGTTTTCTTTCATTATGGTTCAAATCTCTGTCACTCAGCTTTAGCAACTGCACTGAATCCTAACTAGTAGGAAAAAATGCTTTCTCATACCAGAAATCAAATATAAATTAATAAAATGCAAATATACAGGCATATTTCATATAAAATATGAAGCAATCCAATAATTACATGCTGGGAGTATGCACACATACAATATAGATGAGGAAAGTACATGTACTTTTTCTCCTAGTTTACACCAAGTGTGAAGTTTATCAGTTGATTTGTTCAAGTCAGAACAGTATTTGCTATCTTCATATTTTCAATACTCAATAATTTCAATTATTTACACCTACGCTTTATATGAAAGTAATTAAAAGCCCTGAAGAAAAGGTGAAATTATCCTTCCTTTTCATCTAATAGAATATTGACTCATGTGTCTATTTTTCCTCTGGACACATGCTCATTCCCTCTCAGTATAAGTACATCATGTGTTTATAGTTTGGTTTTGAGACAGCTTTCATTAGCAGTAGCATATAAAATAAAATTTATTTAGATTCCAGGTCCTCAAACCACAAAGGAACATTAAATATACATTTTATTTAAGCATTTACCTCATTGTATCTGTTGCTGGGAATTTTGATGCTGGTTTTCCTGACTTCCATATCAACCACTAAACCTTGGACCACAGGCAGCGTGTACTGGTAATTTCTGAAGTCCTAGTAATTAAAACAGATAATTTTTTTTTAGAAAGTTATGTACAATAACAATCATTAATATAGGAGGTTTCATAACTAACCCAGTGACCACTAGTGAGCCCACTAAAATAACTGCAATCAGTGACTGAAAGGCAGGGAGGGAAGGAACAGCTTGCAGCCTACGTAACTGAAACACACACACACAGATTAGGATGTCTCTTAGTCATTTCACTCATTTTCTTACACTGAAAAATCTGTAGTCTCCAGCCTTGGATATCATTTCTGTACATTAAAAGTCTGTTCTCTGTGCTGTTGCATCACTGCATAGGCACAAGTTTCTCTAGCACTAAAATTAGATCATGTATCAAAGAGAATTTTCTATATTGAAAATATCAGCAGAGCAAGAAGAGCTACTAAATTCGTTTCGGTTGAAGCTGTATAACCAGCGAGCTGCAGCTGAACACTGCAATGACCCAGCACTCACGAGGCAGAACCTGAGCAGTTACTGCATTTATTTCCAGATTTAAGCATTCTCAGGTGGCCAGGACTCGCATGTTGATTTGGGCTCATTTTTACAACTTACCACACTGTCAAAAGTTGACATCCAGTTGACATCAGTAACAGCTGATTATCCACCCAAATGCCCACTATTTCCTCCTCTCGTCTTTTTTAAGCGTGCCAGCTACTATATGCAAGAGCACAGTCCTTCCCCTGCTGATCCACACACACCAACAGAACGGGCAAACTCGGCACTTACTGCAAGCAGGTTCATAATCGTGTGTCCCGTCTCTCCAAACAATGGCTTACGAAATCTGACACTGAACAGTGGACATGGGTAAACTAGGGAAAACAAGACAAAAAAAGGTGAGATTCCAATTTGCCTGCTGAGAGATGTTGCAAAATCAAAGACAATCTTCTCAGGCGGCTATGGTCAAAGCAAAAGAATAGAACTGTGCAGAAGACCAGAGATTTAAAGGCTGAAGGGAAGAAGAGTGTGGCATTACATTATCTGCCTTCCATGCGTGCTCTGCCTCCATGCCCATCGTGCTGTCAGCAGTAAGAATTACGTGGAACACTTGCAAGTACCAAACCGTAAGCCTGAACACAGCTATTTGGACAAGGATTTCAAAGGTGACCAGGCTGGCTGCCTTTCTCAAGATACTTCATGGAAATTGTATCTCGTTTTTATGACCATCCTCCAGCCCCCTGCTATAGCAGCAAAAGCCTTTGGTTCTACAGTTCACATCTGTAACATATGCAAGTGATAATTACAAAAATTATTTCATTTTCTGTTTCCACAGTTCTTTAAAATGCAGCAAGCTCTCTACGGAGGATGTCAGAAAGAATCAAGACCATATTTACATTATGTCATTGGTGCAAAAATTCCGCATTCCTTAGCTGACTTGGCCAGACTTATAAAACACGTATGTAGCCAGGCAGTGCACACCGTATGGATCTGGCTACATGACGTGCAAGTCCTAACTGAGCTTGAGATGTGACTCATGCAGTAACGTATAATACCAAGGATTTCTAAACGGGAGTCTGAAGGAAGGTTCCTGAGCTCTCCTCAAGCCCCAACCCAGCCTGGTTTCCAGAAGGCAGCACATCTTCATGACTCCCAGCACAAGCAGCAGGAGCTGCAAAATGCTCAGCAGAGCAGGGGACCGTCATGAGCATCTGATGGAAATGCACTGCCGCGCGTGGAAGGTGCCCTGGCTCCCAGGCACACTGTGTGTGGCCGGCCAAGCCACGCGCCGCAGCTCACAGCAACCCAGCTGTGCCCAGGGGCGCTCAGCTCTTGTGCAGATGTTCAGGAGCCATTTTCTGGAAATCCAGCAGTCCAGGGCGACTCCTGCAACTGATCTGCTGCACATCCAGCTGACCTGGACAAAGAGCCCAAATCTGCCAAATCCACCCAGAAAAGAGGATATGCCTGGGGAAGCCAGCGCACAGAGGCAGCCCCATTCCCGGAGGGGACAGAGGAAGTAATCTGCAATCCCAGCTGTCACAGGACCAGGGAATATGCCCAAATCCAGCCCACGGCCACAGAAAAGACTCGAGCCTCAGCTTCCTACCAAACCCAGAGTAGGTACTTCCAGCTATGAATACTAAAACATTTTCTTCTGTGCTAAAAACAGATGTTACATCCTAACTACGAGCATATTTTTTTTTTTTTTAAACATTGGCAGGAATAAACATATTACTTAAAAACTTCACAGATGCATGCAAAAACAGACACCTTTAACATTAATGTTTGTTTAGTCAAGCTTAATCCACAGTTCTCTTCCTCAGAAAGCAAGTTTTGAAGATTTTTCTCCTCTCCAATAAGACATGTGTTTTATGAAAATTCAAGAAATGATGTCCCCTAAACGTCGTAAGTTAAATTCACAAATCACTGTAAGGCATATCTTAAAACTTATTTTGTTGAATCTATGAAAGACTGGTAAGTGCATGTGAAAAAAATTTAACAACAGACCATTTTCACAATAACATGGCACACCAGTCAAATAAGGCAACAAACGAGCAATCCAGCAATCTTACGTCCCACCATGGTGGGCAGACTTCCAATAATTTCTCTTTGAACCGGTAATGGCCAGTGTCTTCTGAAAAAGATTTTATCCTAAATTTACAATAACAGCTAGGATTTACTTCAGTTTCAACTTGTTATTAATTGTAATAGAATTTTCATTAAAAAGTGCAAAATTAGTTGCCCCATGACATACAGTATTTTTCTCTGTATAATGAACATGGTTTTAAAGATTTAAAAGCAGACATTCTTGCATGTCACCATGGAAGGAGCTTAGCATTTCAAAGGCCATAATTTGCCCTAAATACAGCAAAGTCAGCCTGGTTCTGCACATTGCTCTATTTCAGGTCACTAAGGGAGCAATGAGCAGTTACTCAGCACTAGATTTGCCTCCATGAAAACCTCCCTGATCAGCTACGCAGATGCTGCAGAAAGGCGACAAGTCATGTCACAACCTCGGGACTGCTGTGCTGTCACTTGGATGCCACGTGGATTGGAAGCACCAGCCATAACAGTCTTTATTTGTCTGTTTAAGCTCATATGGCTTTGAAAGGCAGCAATTTAGGGTCAGTGTTCTCTAAACCAGAAGCCGTTCTCCTGCAGAAGCTATTGCAGCTACCAGAACTACAATACTTACGCCTGTACTCGGCTCCAAGTCTCAGCATCAAGCGGATGGGGAACACTTTGGCCCAGGGCGTCTCCCACTTCTGGATGAGGATGCCAAACAAGTAGGGCGGGGTGGGCAGCACCAGGTCCTGCAGGGACTGATACGTAGCCCCAACGTACAAGAAGCCTCCATGTTCTTTGCTTCCGAGAAAGCTCTGGCTGAAGAAGGAGTGTCCCAGGTTGCCCACAACGTTACCTACGGAGAAAAAAATGCTTACTATTTCACAAGATTTAGAGCTATATCAAGAATTTAGAAACCTGGTCAAACAATCCACCCACTGATGCTTCTGCCTTTTATGCAAAGCATTGGAGTGCCTGCCCAGATGTATTAAGGATCTGGCTCATTTGAGAAATTACACAAAAGAGTGTTTATTTAATTAGCATCCTTTATGAAAAATGCAACTAGGAAAGACACAGGGGAGAAATACCACTAATTCTTACTCAAATTTTTATTCTTTGATGCTCTTAAGTTCCAAAAATACTTATGCTGGAATGATCTAATCAACATTCACATTCATTCAGTCCTTAGAGCATCCAGTGCAACATTTACCATTGGAGCAAAGAACCATGGTGTGATTCCTTTTATCAAACGTTACCAGCAGCACACAAACAACATACAAAACAGCTCATCACTGGTTTCCATAAGAAGATATGACTATTTATAGTGCTGATTTGCTCTCAAAGAAAAACAAGTAATCTCAGAGAGAAATGTGGTCAATCACACCACTGCTGAGTAGCTGCTCTCATTAGAGGCATCTGTCACAGTGCCAGGGCTCCCCTCCTGGGGACACAGAGAGCTGACCCACGGTCCTGCCACTGCCCTTCTCTGCTTAAATGTTTCCTTCTCTCTCTGTAGAGCATAGAGGACAACAGAGAAGACAACACTCCTCACTAGCTGTAGCTGCCTCTCAGAGTCATCATCCACCATCCAGAGACTGCTGAGTAGGAGTTTCTGCTCTTCCTCCACCAACTCATACTGCAATGTGTGCAAAAAAACTAACTCAAGACAGAGAAAAAGAAATGCTGGGCCCCTTCTTCCTCACCACACACATCAACTGCACTTAATGACTGGTGGTTTCTCTTTACAGGCGCGCGCGTGCACACACACACACACACACACACACACACACTTAAGACCTAATGCTCGTGTGTGTAAGTGAAAAACACACATCTCAGAAATGCAACTATACCAACATCTTCAGTAATCCAAATCTGATTTCCAAATTAAACCTTTTCCATTTTAGACTGCAAAAGAGCCTAAAAATTAAACCCAAGCATTTGCAGGCACCAGAAAACATAACAGGTGCAACGCTGGCTGGTAAAGGCAGGTTAACCAAGCAAAGAAGCTGGTAGGGTTTGAGGGGGAGTGTGTTCAGTCTGTCCGTTAAACCGATCCCCTGTGAAAGTCTCAAGTCAGGGCAACCGCCCTTGAGGCCAGGGCTGGCATAAGGAAACCATCACTCCTGTTGGGTCTGTGGAGAAAAGGCTCCTCATCTATACCCAAAACCAAATAAGAGCAGGATTTTCCAAACTATTCAAGTCTGTGGGCCCCTTCGTTGGATTCTTTTTGCCATGTGCTGCACAAGCCAAGCTCTCTAGGTCTCAGAGAAGACAAGAGGGTTTGATGACCAAGCCGTCCATGAATTCTGTACCCTGAAGTACTTTCTGGGTAGAAGTGGCCAGGCAAAGCCAAGCTGCACACGACTGCATGGTTGGTGCTGTGAAGCTCTGCCCAGCACCGTGGCAAAGCAGTCAAATGTTTCCCCTTGTGACGGATGCCAAGTGCTGCAGCAGAAGGGGATGACTACCAATTTTTCCTGTTTCGGGAGATGGAGTTCAAGGCTTATGCACTTGGGCTGCCTTAACAAGAAAATTTTTGGCCAAAAGAAACCCTCAAGAGAGGAATCTGCAACTCAGCTATTCAGCATTTTGCCACCACAAGCCACGAACAAGGGCAGCTGCTGCAGTGCAGACTCTAAGAGCTTCCCACTCCTGAGAGGACAAACTCTTGAGATTAAATAATTGCACTGCAACTCCTTCCATAAGGACATGATACCTCCTGCTTCATGGAGAGCATGGGAACAGGCGTTTTCCTACCTGCCCCTCCAGTGCCCTTTGCAACCTGCAAGCCCAAGTCAAAAAGCCTTCTTGGGCTTCTCCCCAAAATATCTGTCATATTCCAAGTCAAGATCCCACTAATAAGTTATTGCACATTCCTACTTCTGAGCAAGCTTCCATACACTTTCTATTTGTGTTGACATGAGTACATAAATCTGCCATACAGCTACTTTAAATAAATATTGCCAGCTCACCAAGGTGAAAGCTAACCCACCACAAGGTTGCAGGTTTTAAGCACAACCATTTTTCCATAGAGAAAGTGCAGCTGTGAGAAGAACTCTCAAAAACACCGTCCTTCTCAAGGCCTGGAATTTAGTTTACAAAACATTCTTTCTAAAGGAGATAAAATTGGAGTAATCGTGGAGTGAACAGAAAGGTACCTTTCTCAATATTAAATTCTAGCACCTATCATTGGACAACTAGTATTATTATTTTAAAAGTGCTGTAAGGGTATAAAATGCATCTGAAGTAGCTTTGCAGAAAGTCAGTATCTGCTCTGTTCTCAATTATACTGGATTATCCTTGACCTTAAATCCAAGGCAGCTCTATAAAGTCTTTTAGAAAAATCATGCTTGTATCCACTGATGTGACTTTCTCTTGAGTCATGGTCCATACTATTTTGGATTCTTCACTTTGACCTCTTCCTCTGTTGAAAACTACGCTTTGCTTATCAGTTTGGCAGTCCTTTCTGGACTCGCCTAAAACAGTTCATACCAGGAAAGCTAAGGTAAAAGATTCTTGCATGGGCACCTTATCTACTCAGCCTGCTCTCATTCAGAACATCTACACGGACTTCTCTATAGATCCACTCTGTATTAGCCACAAGCTTATTTAATTAAAAACATGCTGCATAAAAATATATACTTAAAGTACAATTGAGATCTCTCCATCCTCATCTAGAACCACCCCTGAAATAGAGATAAACCCAAATGCCAGATTTGCATTTTTATTACAAGAGTAACAATAGCATTTTTATTGTAGTCCAGCGGAGAAAAGTTGATGCACTAAGGCCTAGCTAGCAGCTCTATATTAACACTTGCAACTGCTTCGAAGTACCCATTCAGGTGGACAGAAGTTCTTCGTTTCCATTCAGAGGACCTCGGGCCAGCCTTATAGCCAACAGACACAGACAAGCAGGGGATTATTACTACAACAGAAACCACTAGCTTTCAATTTCCAAACAAGCTAAGCAACACAGCAGGAATCTTGATGACAAAGGGGCCAGAGGAAAAAATAAAGAGAAACAATTAATACCTGTCTTATTTAACAATTTTGCAATTTATGCTACCTCACATGTATATAAGCTATAGTGAAAAATCTTTTTCCTTCAAAATCTCTTCACTGTTTTACAGTTATAAAACCCTAACACGAGACTACAGCTTGAGGCTGAAGACTTCCCATAAAAAGAAAAGTAATGAAGGTCTGGAGCAGCGCTGCAATAGACTGAAACCTCATCCATGCCGAAACGGGAGACGGATCCGAAGGACAACCTGGGCTCTGCTCACTCACACCAGAAGTGCCTTCTGCCAAAGGCTGAGTGCAGCACAGGGGACGGGACTGCCCTTGAGCAACTTCTAACCTCTGAGCAGTGCAGAAACATCTGGGCAGAAGCAAAAGCACATATAGGTTTTTGCTTCTATGCTCAAATAAAGAATTCAGAGTTGAGCAGGAAGAACTAGTAAATAAATGGCTTATGGGAAGAACTTAAAAAAAAATAGCTACAGATTCAGTCTTTAATTAAATAAAGGAGGAGCTGTATATTTCAGTTAAAAACAAAACAACAAAATCAAACTCTTTCCAAAACAAGATCAACATTACTGTATATAATTCTTGTTTCCAGCCCAATTAAAAATACTATAAATGTCTTTTTATTTTATGACTGTTTTTAAGAAAATATTTACTCTAGGAGATAAATAAAAAAATTATTTCAGTTTCCTGACTGCAAAATAAATTTGTATCAATATATTATATAATAAAAAATGTCACCATGAGTCAGGGCTTCAAAGAGCTCCAATTTCTACAGGGACTTCTCATTTCCTCTAAATCTCTACCATGTAATATCCAGAAGAAGTGCAGAACCTCCAAAGTGAACAAATTTGGAAGCGAGGATGCATCAGTAACAGCACATGAATTGCTAACCATTTCTGAGGGATTAGAGCCTCCGAACTAAAGCCCCTACAGCACCACAGTCCCACCTCTCTGGCCAGATAATGTTCAAAAAGCCAGAGCTGCAAATAAGCTAAGAGATGCTTCTCTCCCTCACACACACATGACTTGGAAAATAAAGAAGGACGGATCTTGACAGGCAGAATCTTTACAGAATGTTATGGGAATTTCTCTAGGTGATATGTTCTAGGGTAGCTTCAGTGCTGTTTCATATTACACCACATAGCAACTCAGGGGGTGAATTCTTTCTGCCTAGTGTCTGAAATATGACATAGAGCAAATACTATCAAAAGGGCATTAAAGAGCGGAATTCTTAAACATTGAATTTGGTTTCTGATTAAAAACTGTATAATAGTAAGCAGCTCTCCGCACCACTGCAATTGCAGGGTATAAAATTACTACCTCTAGAGCACTAAAAGAAGAATTCCAAATACATTATGTAGGTGATATAAATTATGTATTTCTGAAGCGTAATTATATAGAGCCTCATTGTAATATACACAAATTGGAATTATATTTGTGCATACCTACATATATATTTTTTTTTCTTTGTCTGCCTCTGAATAGCATCATAATTAGAAAATAAGGTACTGCAAATTAAGTGAGGTTTGGAAATGCATTTGCTTCCACCGTCTATGAACTGCATTATGACATGTGATAATAACATATTTGGAACTTGCCTACCTCTCTGGACAAGCTGATCTTTGTTGTATCAAGACATTTTATGAGACAAAAATCTTGGTAATTATTTTAATTATTTTCAGTGTGTAGAACTGCACTACAGGTGATGTTGCTTCATTTTCAGAAAATTAGCTTTTATTTTCTTCTGATTATGAAATATGTTTTGAATTTTAAGGTCCAACAATAGCTAAAAATGAAAGCCCAGTTACCCAACAAATGTAAAATGTATAAAGGTTTACATAATGCAATCTTGTGAGCGAAATACTAAAATTCAGTATTCCAGGATAATTGCTGCAACATCCACAATTCAATTCCAGACATATTATACACATATAAGTACACACTTAGAAAAAAAAGTATTTATATATATTACTTTACAACATAAACATTATCTCTATCATGTGGCAACAGACATGCTAGAGGAGGCAGACTTTTGAACTATCCACTTTCAGAAAACTGAAAACACTTTATCCATAGTGATTCTCCAGATTTTCTTTCTGAAAAGTCACCCTTACTAAAGAAATAGAAGAAAAGAGAAGACTGCCAGTGGAATACCTATAAACTCTGCTCAACATCCAACTACACTAGCCACTAAATGAAGTAGAGTACTAATTTCAGGTATTTCACCCTTAGTCAGTTTAAAGACTGGTGCCTAGCAGAGGTAGCCAAAGTAGATATTAAGCAATTGCTGCTCAACACAAAGGTTGTCACAGAGGCCATCCACCTGCTCCAGTGCTCTAAGAATTTATGCAGACCTTTACATGTCAAATTGGCATGTTTGCCATGTGCTGGCACCCAGAGGAAGGCTGGAAGGCCCTCAGAGCAGCTCCCCATGTTACCAACACCTCACTAGTACTTCTATTTGTAGTAGTAGTAGTAATAGTAGATAGCACAGATAGCAGCCATCAAGAAAAACTCAGACCTGTCAGCTTTGAGCTTTACTCTCTTTTTATATTCTTTCAAACAAAAGTAGATTTTTTTTTTAATTATAGAAATGCGAGTGTCTGGCCCAGTACAACCACCTAACCAACTCAATCTTTTAACAGAAAGCATTCCTACCTGCTAGGGCATCCCGATAAAGCTGCACAAAATGGTTGAAGATATCCTTGGGCAAACATTTTTCATCAGGCAAACACTGCAAGAGAATGACTATCTCTGACTGCCCCACTGCGTGCATCCCTTTCGTAGTGAAACACCAGCACTTCCTGTTCACATCTACAGAGGAAAACACACATCAAAACATGAAATCAGAATTTCACAAAACATGCCTAAATTTCACTACAGAAAGACAGCTGTTTTAAGAATCAATTTTACAGCATACACAGTTCTGTTATCTGTCACACAGACAAATTACACTCTAAATCTGCTACCTCACAAGCAAGCACAACCCAAGCAGCTCAGCAGTTCAGGGTTTGCAGCTACAGAGGAGCCACAGCCTTGCAGCTCCCACTCAGATCTTGGGATTAACACCACAGAACAGACCTGCAGCAGCTTCTGTGCCCAAATTGTAGCTACGGATTAAATGGGAATGAGGGGACGAAGCCAGATTGCTGGCTGTGTGTTTCACAACCCTGACAGCTAAACCTGTTTCAGAGGGAGATCTCTCTCTCTCTCTGCATAACTGAATGCCAGGTGTTATCATGAGACATGTTTTCCTTCATATGAAGGTAATAATAACATGTGCTCTTCACAATTCAATTACAGAGAATATAGTTACTAGAATATTTTTTATATATACATACATACACACACATACATATCTCTAAACGTACTGCTACCCAGCCAGATGCTGAGAGATTTATAAGCAGCATTTAAATTTATCATATGAATATTTCACAGAATCAAAACACTTTGCTATAAAACTGTCTTTTTTAATTTTTCAAATAAGGTTTTCTTACCCACCAGAGACCAACCGAATTACTAAAATGAGAGGCAACCTATACGCTTCCTCATTTGCCTCTCCCTCCCACAGTGCACATAAACACATGCACCATATAGAAAAGTGTATGAGACATATCTGGCGGAACAGAACCACAGCACCAGTCTATTACTACGGGATCCTGTCTGCTTTCCCTAGACTAGGGAGACAGGGAAATGAGGTAAGCAACCAGAGGAAGAATGAGTGATAAAAGAGCTTCCCTTACTTAGTCGGACATGAGTTCGAGCCTCAGTTTCTGAGACCAGGATCACTCTAGCTTATATTTCATACACAAAATTACCTGCATCCGTGCCTACAGCACTGCAAAAACAGTCTTTTATAATATAAGTTAATATAGCTAAATACAAGGTTTTAAGTCTATGTACATCTTCAGAGACTACCCTTCTAAATAAAAATGCTGTCATTCCTAGGGATAATATACATATTCCCCCCCCACGCACACACCCCCAAGCATTATTTAATAAAAGAACTTACAATTTACGATTTTTACCATAGACAGCAAATTAGCATTTAGAACAAACACAAGAGGGTCAGGGCCACCATCTTCTAGCTGCTGCATAACAGAGATCTGAGAGGGTCTCTCTTCTACCGCATAGTCTATAAAAGAAACAAGTGAAGCCATTAATTTATTGGTAACTCTGTGTTACAATCAGGTAAGCCAGGCTCTAATGCATTTTGTCTAATGTTTTAAAAACTTCATTCAAAGTATTGTAGTTCAATTGTTCGTTTCTTAGGTATAGTCAAACACAAAGAGTATTTACATGGATAATCCCTGTACACTCCTTCCTTTAGGAAAGTGTATAGCTTGTTTCATAAATCAACTGCTTTTTAATTTTTTTTAAAAATCTACTGCAGGAAAAAAAAAACAGAAATCCAAATGTGTCAGTTTCAGATGAAATCTCAAATGATAATTAAGTTATTTATATCACAGTAAAGCACAGCAGCAACAACCCTGGACTAAAAATACAACACAGTCCACTGCTACAACACAAAACTTGAACTTTCAGTATATTAACTAATAGGAATGTATCAAGAGGAGTAACACTACATAAACCAGCATTTAAAAAAAGATGATAGAGGGTCTAAATCTTTCATAAAATGGATCCCAACAGAAAACGTCTGTAGTTTCCCTCTGTGATTAGCTCCCTATGACTAGCAAATGTATTTTTTTTCAGCGATTTGATTATAATTCCTCATTTAAACTTTAACAAAAAAGTAGTTACACTAATGAAAACAGATTTTGAAAGAAAAGTACTATCTTTGCTGTCATACTTATCCAGAAAGAAAGATAATTTAGATTTCTAATGTAAGAAATGTTTCTGGAATGTTTTTGAATAGAATTGCAATACTGAAAGTAAAATGTTGCAAGTAGAATCCAGTATGTGACAGCACAAGAAACAAAAATCAACTTAGCTTACAAAATAAAGATTTACATTAAGTTATCTATATAAAATTGTTGTGCTCATAGGATGTGGCTTATGTGCAGAAAAGTATACTGGAGTTTAAGTAGTTCACTCATTTCTTTTTTGTGAAAGAGACTGAATAATTAGGCATCCACATGAACAGCTAACACAGAACAGAACAGATTTGTTTTGAAATGATATGCTGCCTGCATATTTGTTTTTGACAGGAGCATGCAGTAAAAGGTTACTTCCTGCTTAACATCAGAAATACATTCTGCTAGCAAAAAAAAAAAATGAATAGAAATATAAAAATCAAAGAAAAAATATAAGCTAATCTCAGGAATGCATTAAAGGATGTCACGAATCAGACTGAGGAAAGTAACTGTCAGAGAAACAAAAATGGAACATATTTTAGTCTTTTAAAAATTAGTCTTTCTTTTTTTCTGAATCTTTATCCATTTGGATACTCTGGGAGTGGGCATCACGATTACTAAAAACTTCACTGCAGGCCTAGTTGTGTAATGGTGCCATCAAATTCAGTACTCTGGGATGCCTCAGACAGTGAATGTTCCAAGAGTTTCCTCAAAGGGAAACATGAATATTCGTACAGCTAATTAAAATGTATCTTTGCATAGAACATTCCCCACAGTCCGATTAGTGAAAAAAAAATGTCACCTATTTCTGGACTGAGGTTAATTTTCTTTTTGCTTTTTGTTTTACCTTTTACTGTAATTTCATTGCCAGAACAGGGTTCTTCCTGGACATTAGTAAGGATCGATGATGTAAATGTGTGTCATGATATTTAGCCATATAAGTACTTATATTGTGAAGTTCTTCAGATCTTCAGCATATTGCCAGCATCTTATTTTTTTAAATAAATGTAGTACTTAATGGGTTAACTGCAACTGGTAAGCATTAAAACCAGCTGCCAAGTTTTCCTCTCACCTCCTTTTACTCCAGTGGAGATGAGAATTGGAGGAAGACCATCTTCAGGAATTAGATTCATTGCACTACCAACAGGACTGCCGACCTGAGTTATACTTCCCAAGAATACTGAAGTGTTATCAGTCTACAAGAAACAAACAACAAGAAAGGACAACATTACAAGAATATAAGAGAGGGCTGACTAGATTGCTAGAGGCAAATGAAGGAGTTTTGGCTCTGCTAGGGAATCAGAAGTACCGGGTAACGTGGTTCTTTAAAAAGATGATAATAATGATGACTACTGTGTGTGAACCTCCACTTAGTCAGAGACTACATAGCCTTTCCCTACAATCACACATACCCACCTTCCTTTCAAAAAGGAAAGAGAGTATCTACACTCGTGTGACGTTTTGCAAAGTCTCAATTCTCATACCGAATAGTATAGTGCTTTTAAAACTGTTAGATTATAACTGCATTTTCATGTGTAATTCTTTTGAAGAGAGAATGTGTCAAACAAAATATTCTTCTGCATAATACTCTGACAATCCTATTGTTTCAAACACAATACTGACCGTGGCTCAGCTTTTTCGAAACAAGCGTTATGCAAGCATCCTTCATACACAAGCTGTACAGCCTAAAAGTTTGAAGCCACCTAGCACATAGACCTCAAACATTGCTTAGTGTTCTGCCATACAGTAGCTCATTTCAGTCCAAAACATGCTTATTTCTACACTCCACAAACACTAAAGTGAGGGCACTTGCTATACAATACACTAAAACAGGCCGCAACAGATTTCCCAGATTAGTCTTATTGAAATCACCATAGCTGTAATATTCACGACCAAAGCAAGTATTGTATTTTGGGCACTGAATGGCATAAGGCTTCCTTACTTCTGCTGCTAAAGAGTTGTTCGCCACAGGCTTTGTTGGATCGTGTGACACTGCTAAGGTTCCCGTGGTCGTTGTCCCAGCTACTGTCAGTTTTGCTGCATCAGCGACTTCTCCATTGGGTAAGATCCCATCAGCAAACCAAACACGCCTTTGTTCTCGAGGCTGAGCCACTGAGAGGAAAAAAAAATTGGATTTAACATCTCACAGCAATATTGACTGGAAAATTTGAGTAAAGAAAAAGGAACGGAAAAGAAAAGGAGGAGAGAAAGAGAGAAAAATGTGGGCTGGAAGGAACTTGAGACATCCTGTTCTCCATTGCCTGTGGCAGCACCTTTTGTAGCCTATGACAAACTTCCACTGAGAATTTCCTTTAAAAATTTTACTTTTCCTTAAAAACATGGCCTACTGTTGCAAGCAGGAATATTGCAACTTGCACTAACTAGGGTATTTGGAAGGGATGAAGTGCAGGATCTTCTTACCAACTTTTTATAGCCAAATTGAAAGGAAAAACAAAACCAGAATCAGTCTTACCTTCTGCTCCAGGATGCTTTAAAACTCCCACTGGTACCATGACAGTGGGAGGCGGAGAGCTCAGGGCACCTGAGGCCTGAGCCTGCTGCAAAGGAGGGATAGTAGAACAGTATTCAGCAGGATTGTTAGGGTTAGGGCTCTGGCTTGAGGCACTCATCATGTTCTCCCAGGCTTGAGCTAAAGCAAACAAAGAACAAACAACATAAGCACACAGGAATGTACCTAACACTCCATAAAAGTGTGTTAAGCTCTCAGCTAAAGCAGTTCTGAGCTCTGCCACCTTCCAAGGGCCATCTCTCCTCCATTATTTAAAAGACCAGGAAACTTTTAAATAACAAAACACATAGCAAAAATGCACACAGTACTGATGCTATGCAAGGGAAGTATCACCCCATTGGGAAATATTTTCTGAAATTGGTAACAGTGAACTTAGATCTCAATGGTGCTTAGTTCCTCATCCTGCATTTTGTTTCCTTTTCAAAGATTTAATTTAAAATGCTAAATTCTTAAATGTTTGCTACCGCTATATTCCAAAAGAAGAACCTACCCATGAATGCTTCAGTTCCTATTGTGAATGCTTTATAACTTACTGGAAAATTGAGTGGATTTTTCTCTTCCACATGAGAAAAGTGCTCTGCCTTTGTTTATATCCAAGGCAGATCAGTACCAACAACTTATATTCCTAACTAAAAAACAGCTTATGCTATTAATTTCCAAAGACACAACTGGAGCCTCTGTTCAACTATCCGAACTAGAACACATTAAAACTTCTGTCAACAACATGCATTTCAGGGAAACTTCTCCTAGCTGGTAGAACAGAATGTATCTCCATGATGTTATTTCTTTTGCAGCTTTAAGAAAGGCCTATAGCTATGCAAGGTACCAGGAAATTCAAATGGAGGCTTACAGCTTCAAGCTTCAATCAACTGAAAGTACAGCAAAAGATGTGAGCAAACTTAGTGAGCACATAGCTTGTCTACAGATAAGCGTCAGGAAAAATGCACACACAAAAAGTGAAATACAAACTTGAAACTGAGTAACCAAATGATATAATTATTTGTAAAATACCATTCCTACCCCTGTTTCCAAACCTGTGCAAAGATTAATGCTTATCTTGCTGTACTGAGTGAAAAAAAACCGAACCTACAAAGAAACTGCACGGATCAGGAAGGATTAGCTACAGAGTAGCTAACCAGCAAGCAAAAGTATCTCTGCAAAGCACTGCAGCAGGGACAGAAACACTGAAGCTAATGTAGCTGAGAGGCAAATTTAGCCAAGTATGCAAGCAGCACTCTCCCTATAATAAACTAAGCCATGGTGTCACTGCTCGCTGCCATTAGTGTATCCATGCTGGCAAGGGGACAGAAAGGCTTTTAAAAGGAAATCATTATAACACAATCAATTTTATTATACCTTTTTACAAGAACACTTTTGGTTTCAACTGAAATATTTTCAGATGTCTCCTTCCCCCCGCTGAAAGAAAATCCCTCTCACCACAAAAGGAGGCAGCTGCCTCTGCCAGCTGTGTGTACAGCCTTGTTCTTGTACACCTTGCAATATGCTACCTTGTACATCTCAAAATGTAACATTTCAAAGTCCCTTCAACAATGTCATCTTCAAGACTTGGTCTTAATTCTTTGATATTACAACCTACAATTTTCTGTCACCTTACATATTTGGCTTACAGTGAAGAACTATTAATAATTAAAACCCAGCAATTCTTTTTCCAAGCACTGCACAAAGATTGTCTTATTAATCTTTAATCTTTTTCTGAGACAGAAAAGAATTACTCCTGTTTAATAACAGAAACTATATGCTAATTTTCAACACTCATCTCAAGACTAAGCACACTGTTACTTTCAAATGAATATTCACTGAACTTCTTTGGAGAAAAATAAACCTGTGGACTTCTAAGTTTAGCTAGACACAAAAAATAACAGATTCTTCTGAAAACAGCAGCCCAAGTAATCTATTATAGAATAAGACGTAAAGATATGACCACAATTATCTTGTCCGAACACCACCAAACAACAGAAATTTCCTGTTTAATTCTTTGTCAAACTAGAGCAGCATTTCTTTTTTTTAATCAAAACCTTCAAACTTTAGACAGACGTTTCTAGCAATGGAAAGTCTACAGTAACTCCTCAGTAGTCATGAGGAGAGTTATCCTAATGGTTGGAAGTCTGCATTTCAAACAGGAATTTGCCTGACTTCTCATTCTGTTCATGACGTGCTGGAATGCACCTGTCAGACCTTCCACTACCACTGAAGGAACTTCTGTCATCAAGCTGCAGTTATCCAGATACATACTTGGACACTGAAATCCTATTCTCATCATTAATAAACCAAAGATAAAGAGTCTGAAATTTCTCATGAGGCAACAGGTTTTCTCATGGTTTAAGCAGTTACGTGGATCCTCTGTCAACCAAATCCAATTTTTGTGTCTTGTGAACTGCAGACATAAAACCTGAATGTTGGGTCTTTCAGCAACAGCTGTCTCAATCTCAGCTGAACACCATAATTACCTAAGTGTAACTGCCAGCTCCAGAAGTTCTTAAAATATTCAGCAGCCTGAGGATACAGTGGCAAGAATACTCTATGCTGGCCCAGATTACTACCCCATATCTAAACTATTAACACTATAAAGGAAAAAATACTAATGAGATTCAGTGGCCCTTTGATCTAAAGCAAATACAGCCTTTCCTTATAGCAAGCATAGCTAATATAAATAAATATAAATTGGGTAGACATTCTGAGTTAAAAATAAATAAATAAAACAATCACAAAAACAACAACAAAATTTCTGCAGTTCTGCAGAATAGCATTCAAATGTGAAAGCTTTCAAACTCATTACCACCTTACTAGTTTTTACTTTTTGTTAATAATATTCCATTGAGGAATCCCAAATATCCACAGGGAACCCAAGATTTCCCAAGGGTCTCTGCCACGCTAGAATATGTGCTCATAAAAATGGAGTGTTTTATGCAGACCAAAAAAAGAAGAAAACATCACTGCAGGTCAGCACAGAGGCAGTGAATCTCTGCATTTCAGATCCTCCTTCCACTTACCGTTCATTAGTACGGAATGGCAGATTACACACACCCTGGCTTCCTTTCGGTCCATGTACAGCAACTTGCACTTCAGGCTGCAGCATGCTGCACAAAACACCTGGAACCCAGAAGAAAAAATATAGTGTAATTCAAAAAAATGTGCCAGACAGATGAACTCAGACACAAGAATACCTGTACAGCTCTAGACATCTAGAATATGGGTGTAAATTAGCAGCATGTTCCCATTAAAGCCACAGTAACCAAGCCCAGGGCCACTTTTCTACTAATTCTGTTGTCACAGTAGTATGTGCACCACATGAAGGCATGTCCTCCTGATATTACACAGAGGCATTTTTTAAAGGTATGTTTGGCATAAATGACAATGGGCTAATAAATTCATACCATATAACAACCCCTCACAAAATGAACAACTTCGGATTTAACTTCAGACTTAGAAAAAGCAAGAGGACTTCCCTGAGTCAGCTATGTTTAAATGTGCAAGCTTTCTTTACCTAAGAGGTTACTGTGGCACAAATTAATTTAAATAAGTCATTTTTTATGTGCAGTAGGGCAATTTATCTATATTAGCAACTCAGTAGCATTTTAATCTCTTCACAGACCACAAGCTATTTCTCACTTAACTGAATAGCAATATATCAAAAATGTTTTTAAATATTCCATGTATATAGCAAGCCATTTTACAAAGCAGAATGACATCAGCACTAAAACACTTGCATGCAGACATGATCCTACAATTGCACTTGCAATATTAAAATCCTGCAGAACAGACAAATCAGGGTGTCCTAATGGTTTCTTACTTGTTTTAAATAATAACAGCAACAATGCAGTATTTCCACAGAGCTGCTGTTTAGGTGACATATGAAGATACTGATGAGTACCCATTACATGCAGAGAGGTGATACTCCACTCAGATGAGAAACATCAGCAGCTCCATTGTAAATGAGCCCAGATTTCAAGAAAGAATTTTGAAGTTTAATTTTAGTTGGATTTTTCCTGTGTAATTAGCTATGCGTTATTATGATCTAGGACATTTCATTAATCCCCTCAAAATATTTCTTTATTACTTCCCATATTTCTGTATTGTAAACAACCAACTACACAGGCTCCTCACAGAAGAAATAAGCTTTACTCAACTTAATAAGCTTAACTAGATTTCAGACAAATTAAAAACCAAGTTATGACCACTTTGCAGTCTGTTACCTTCCCAGTCTCTTAGTTGCAAGCATCTGAAAACACATTAAAGTAAGCTCCGAGTTCACCACAACAGCTCAAAAACAAATGTGAAGAACAGTGATCCTGTCTGATTTCAGGCACTTTTAATACTTCCTAATTATGTCAACTTACAAATTTTAGAAACAAAAATTTAAGTGTGGATATACTAGCGTTTTCATGAAAAAAAATAAATAAATAAAACAGGACTTCCATGTATGTAGAAACTTATTTTTAAAAAATCCCAGCAAATATACTTTCAAAATCTCATTTCTATATTTACACTTTAATCCAATTTACAAGAACTTTAAGGAATATTCTAACAACATCACATTTTAGCCGTATTTTACTCTATTTCATTTCTCTAAGAGAAACTTCCAGTCAACAGTTCAGCATCGAATATGGAAAAATCTATGTTTTTTACCAGAACTACCAGACTAAAATAATTAATATGTAATTTAGGACCCTTTGACAAACAATACATTGTGCATTCAGTGAGGCTCTAGAGTACAATGGTCTAAATATTAAAAGGGAAAATAAACCAAATGACAGAACATCTGTATCTCCCCTCTTTGGCACATTAGCTTCCTAACAGTAAGAAGGCAGGGGAAGAATATAAGCCAGCACAACTGACAATTCTGTCTTGTTGTGAGCAATAACAAAGTCATTCATCTCAGCATCTCACGCTTATAAAAATAATATTAAAAAGACATAGCAGTTGCACAGAAAATTTTATGGTACTAAGGTTTTCGCCTTGACTGGGGGTTCTTAAAAATTGGTTGTGTTTTTTTTTTTTCCCCCTCCTCCTTATATTTGTGGGGGGAAAAAAAAAAAAAAAGCAGCATTTTTTTTTCTGTTTTTCCTATCAAATATGGTTGTTTTTTCAACTGACCATGAGAAATACATAAATAAAGGAAGCAAACAGAATGTGTTCATACACATTCTTCAGGTTTAAATTTTAATCTAAATTTTACTGTAAATGTGTTTATTTCTACCATTCCCTTGAGGTTCATATCTTCCATTAATTCTGCAATTATTATCCTGAAATTAAAAACAGAGACAGACTTCCCAGGTGCCACTAATTTTAAATGCAATTATCATTCCAAATGCAACAGAGCTGCACCCACCATTTTTCTCCTGCTGCTAATAATGCCCAAAAGGAAACTGTTGTGCAGAGGTTTGTGTTGAAAAACCTTCTTCTCATGATTTCTGCCTTGTCAACATTTAACTGCAAGCACTGAAGACACAGTCTTTACCTGGCTCATGCACTGAATAGATACATTGGAAGTGTCACTGTGATTTAGTAGTCACCTGCAGCAGGGGCACACGCTCAAGTGGACTCGCTTTGGGCATGCTTGTCTTCACCAGAGAGCAAGAGCAGGCAGCAGAGAACAGTTATGTCTTAAACTAGAACGCTTCCCTGTCAGAGCTGCTGGTTTCTTTCCTCCCAGAAACATTACAGGAATTAAATGGCGTAAGGTACTTTGCAGCAAGTGCTGAGTATTATTTGACTTACACTGATACTGACCATTTATTAATCACTGCCTTTTTTTCTAAAAAAAGGAAAAAAGCATTAAAAGGCATAAAGAAGAATTATCACAGAATTCTCTGCAGCAGCCTTTGACTGAACATGTGCAATGTTAGCTTTGACCACAGTTGCTAACAAAAGCTTCTAGAAACAAGACTTTCTGAGGATTATTCTAAGAACACTCTGAGAATATTAAATACCAATATTGGCATTTTCCACATCTGAGAAACATTTGTCTACAGAGGAGAAAGGCCTTTTATTTTATCCATTCCCTGCACATCATCCAAGAGCATGCTGCAGAGAAACAGTCTTAGTCTTTTCAAGGCTTGTCTTCAACAGCTAAAACAAACAAAAGAGCTACATTTCTTGGCCTATATGTTCACGTACATTCTATTTTACAGTTCTTCTCTGCTTCTCATTTTTGCAATTCAAGGCTTCAGTCATTGCAGAGAAACAACTGAATGCAAGCAATGAATTTGTTTAAAGCAGGAAAATGAATAGAAAATATAACTGTAAATGGAGTTCATAGTCACATTGGTTAAACTTCTAAAAATTAGAAGTATAACCTAAGTAACTGATAGTATAATTTAACAGGTTGAAGCTAAGATAAAGTACCAGTGACAGGCATAATTCTTTTAGCTGGAGAATGGGACTGAGCCCTCCGATACTCCTGAAATGTGCACAAAAGGTAGGCAAACAACTTCCTATGATGCATACTGATCTCCTGGGGTTACTAGTTCCACATAACTTCATTGCAACCCACAGCAGGGTGAGGAGGAATAAGCAACTGGAACTCCTTCACCAGTGCTTAAGAAGCATGTGTTTACCAGTCAATATCCTGGGAAAGATTTTTCAGCATGTCTCAAAAATCAAATTTGAATAAAATCTATTCAACTGGCAATGCAGTGGAGAGAATGAGTGCTACGCATTTTGGTTACTAAAGGGCAAGTGGCAGACAAACACAGTTCATTACAGAGGAGCAAGGCAGTGTTTTCTGCTAAGCTGCTTCCAGAAACAGGTGGCATAAGAGTGTGAGCTTTCCAGACATGGTTTCTGAGGTCCTTGTTCGAGTCGTTCTGCTTCCCTGCACTCTGCTGGTAGCTAAACATCTTGCCCATAGGAGCCAGGAGATCTTTCAATCACCTTCAGAAACCTTTGGATGGGGCCTAAATGAACCAAAGTTACTTTTACTCTGAGTTTTAGTGGATTTTAGTATTTATTTTTATCTTAAAACTATTTATAAATACCTACTTGACAAAAATGTTAGTTTACATTTTTTGAATAATCACATTTTTTCCTAACATTCCTATTTGCCATGTACCACCAACCTGTATTTCAATAGAAAGATATTTACAATCATTATATAAATGAAGTGTTTATCGTAAATTTGTGCGTATGAATTAGTGTTGATCTAGATGACATACATGGAAAATTTTCAAAACAAACAAAAGACTGTCAACAATATTTCTTATGTAACACAAAACGATACAGAAATTAGGTCTTTGTTGTCTTCATTACAAAATTTCTCACCATATATCTGTTCATTAGATTACAGCGAATATAGTATATTTTTTTCCTCAGAAGCAAAGATATATCCATGAAAATAGTGTAAGCAATATGAGAAAAATTAGAAGACTTAAAAGAACAAAGTTGGCTAGTCATCTAAACCAGCAGAAATGTCAGCAATTCAATAGCTCACTTTCAATTCCCATCAATATGTTTCAGTATCTTTAATGGGATTATCGATGCAGGTATTTCTGCAAACTACTTTCCTGCACTTGGCCATTTTACAGCAGTTCTACATGAATCCAATGCATGCTAAAGCTTGCAATCAACTAACACCCAGACCTTACAGGATAACCATTTTTGCAAAAATGAATAACCAATGGTCACTTTCTATTAGAACACCAAATGGATTAGATCTTAAAAACATTTTTTTGGCAGGGGGGGTTAACTGATCAAATCTGATCCAACACCTTAGGCAGAGATGTCACAGGTAATCACACAGTGGCTTAGGAAGTTCTCTGATTTCATTTTTTCAGGGTCACAAATAAAAGCCCAGCTTGGGCTGACTGAAGCAGTACGCGCTTACCTTCCCACACGCTCTGCAATGATGCCTCCTCTTTGTGAATGTAAATCTGGCCTCGCATTTCATGCAGTTTGGTGCTTGAGAGTCCGGAACCCAAACCGGAGCCACCTCACCCAAAGTCGTAAAAGGCTTTCTGGCTGGAGCTCCAAACTGACCAGCTCTGAGATCATTGTCTGGACTATCTGGGGCTACTGCAAGGCACGGACTACTGGAGACTCCAGATTCATACTCTTCCAAGTGTTCCCCATTTGTATCCGCAATAGAGACATTTAAAGATGTGTCACCAGCAAACATGTCTGCTGTCACTGTATCCCCTAGCTGTGTCTTACCAAAGACATTTTTGTTTTTACTATTCCCTCCACAGTTTGGGGGAACAAGATCATTTTGTAAGTGGTCCGATAATGGCTTCGGAATCTGCAGTTTAAGATTTGTAGGCTGCTTAGGTCTCGCACCACCAAAAGGAACACTGATAGACTGTATATTAGTCACTGGTTTTGGTGATGTTTGCCCTTGCATGGATGGGACCTGACTACAGAGGTTATGTAAATATTTTTTTTTCATTTGGTCACCAGTGCTGTTTAAAGTAAGACCACCACCTTCTGTGGTCTCATTTCCTCTCTGTTCATAAACATTAGTGTAACATTCTGACTTGCTCTCCTCGATCTCCTTCTCCTCTGTCACTGAGTCTTCCTTGGAGGGTAAAGTCTTTGGAATATGAGCAACACTCGGATTCTGCATTCCATAGGAATCACAACCATTAGACAAAGAGCTTGTTGCTGATGTACCCACAACATTAGAGAGACTGGGCCCTTCAAGCTCATCTGTACCAGTTCCTTTTAAGTCCAGGCCTGCTTTCTTCACCTCATCTCCACATTCTCTACTATTACTATAAGCCTCATCAGGCTGTTTTGTCTGCAGAAGCCTTTCATTCTCTCCCAGAGTTTGCTTATTATTCATCTCATTCAATTTAGTCAGTTCCCAATTAGTCATCTCCTGAGATTCAGGGTAACACTCCGCTATGCTGAGCAATTCCCTTGTGCCAAAATTTCTATCACATTCACTGACTTCACTTTCAATGCCACTAACGTCCTCAGATGCAGAATGTTCTGCAACATGTTCCTTGTAATTGTCACTTCCAGCCACATTAGGTTGACAAGATTCAGTGAGCCCAGATAGCCTCGATGGAAACTGTTGGGATGGTTGCTCTGCCACAGCTTCTACAGTTAAGCTTTCATTGCTTGAACAAGAAGAGGTTTTAGCTTCTAGATCCGTTCGCTGAGTAATGGCTTTACTAGTAAAATTTTCAACCGATACACAATTTTCTTGTGTTTTAATGGCACCATCAGCTGGTCTCTGTAATAGAGTCACTGCATTAATCCCTGCAGTTGTAGTGTCTGAAAACAGTGAATCTCTACTCATATTAAAATCATCCTTTAATCGAGAGGAGGGGCATGCAATGGACAGGCTTTCGGATGAAGCATTTATCAAATGAGTAATAGAGTCATCTTCAGCACAGAGCTGATTTACTTGCTTTTCTGTATCTGTATCTTTTTCAGTTGATCCATTTACAGTAACACTAAACTGATCACTCTGTAGGTTTTCATTATCCAGTGTAAAGCTAATAGTGTCCATTAGGGACTGACTGTTGTAATTTTTACAATCCAGCAAATCACCACTTTGTAATGTTCTGTCACAGTTATGCATGACTGCCACCACTAGTACATTTTTTTCTTCTGGCAAGCAAGCTATATTTCCACATTTCTTGTCTCTTGTTTCTGCAGTGTTACACTGATCCTCTTGACTGCTATTCCTCTTAATTAATTGATCATCTGCTGCTGTCTGATCATCAATCCACATAACGGGGTTTTCTGAGCTTATACTAAAATCCTTTCCATTAGTACAGCAAACGCCTCCTCCCGTTGGTGCGTTCACCGAATGAGACAAAGACTTTAATCTCTGCTGACATTCATCAGGAGCTGTAGCTTCATTCACGTTGGCCACGGTCGGGTTAAACGACAGACGACAAGAAGGGGGATCTAGAATCTGATTCCACTTTGCACCCAACAATGTAGGTGAAGCAGCGGCATCTGAAAAATTAAGTCAGTAAAACACACATTATGTCAAACACTGATGCAACCCCTTCACTTTAAGGGAACTTACTCTCCTAGTCTACAGATTCTATTAACTCTGTTACATTAGAATGGCTCAAACACAAATGCACGGAGGTTCAAATACAGATACAACAGTAAAATATATCTTACAAAACTAACTCATCCTTGGTGAGCCACTAACAGCATAATCATATGATGTTTTTGGAATTCAAGAACTTCAGAGTTACATCAATTAATATAACAAGTTGAATTTGCACAGCCAACTTTGAAGTATTGATTAATATACTTTGGACAGGTAGAAAGGCTTAAAAAACCCCTGCAATTCCTATAAAATTTTGAACATCCCTGACAGCACAGAAGCAGTGAGTAGACTAAGCAGAAACCTTATACTTTGAAAATGGTAACTTTTATTTTACAATTTATGTGACCTAATAAAACATTTCTATGTTTACGTCTCTGAAAACTGCAAAAGAAGCTTAATATATAAATCCATTTTGCCTGAATTGTTAAAAATAAGTCATAAAAATACTGCCACTGAGATTATGCTCCATAAAACCCCTCTTTAAAAAGTCTATGGAAGATTTTCTATGAAAACAGTGAGAAACTAATTTTAAAAGTCAGATGAACGGATACAGAAGAACATTACTAATAAACACAGAAGAAACATTAAACAAAGTTATCAGATGTTTTCCATAAGTTCTGAGATCAATTTGCAACTCAAAACCAAAAAAGAGATTACAGGTCTCTCTTCTTTAGCAGTGGTGTTCTTTGTAGAGTACATCTAATGTACATCTCTAATTTTGCACAAAATGACTCACCTTCGTTTTGCTCAAATTCATCTAAAACCTTATCGAGGTTATATGCCTCTGCTTGGAAATAGTTCTCCATTTGTCAGGGAAAGACCACCAGACTCCTGTCTGAACCTGCCAAACAGGGAGCAATTGCAATCAGGTATCTACACATCATTTTGAAAGGCTCCACTACATAACGCCCCAATTTAAAGGGAAGGGGAGGGAGGCTTTATAAATCAAAACTTACATGTATTACATGCATAAACAAAAAGCATTTCCCAAAAATAAAAACTATTTGTGTGCTTAAACTTGATTAATTCAGATTAACAACTTCCCAAAACTCACTTGTGATTTTGCTGTTTACTATCTTCAAAGTTAATAAATATGTCCCAAAAAGTCAAAATTTAAACAAAATCTAGATTTTTAAAAATGATTAAAGTATTTGCAAACAACTGCGATAGAATCTGGTTTTAAAAATTCTGCCACATGCGAATTAAGATGTAAACGTGTTGACATGAGCCATGATCTGAAGCAACAGCATTGTTAGCATCTGGAATACATAGCTTCATTTTTTAATACTGGCTATCAGAACAAAATAATCAGCGACTGAAAAGAATACCTGTGCCATTTCAAAGCACAATGTGTTCCATACCACAGAATGTACGAAACAATCATCTTTCCTTATGCTTAATTCAGTGCATTTTCCATGTAATATGACAAGTCTTTTTGAGAGGCCCTAATATAGGTAAAAGGAGACTTGTCCAGGATCTGGGAGAAAGATATGCACAGACAGCACCTCAAATCGATTTCTGCAATTTAGAAATGTCCTGTCTGTTTAGAAACTTCTATTTAGGGCAACATGACAAAAATGAAAGTCACATAGTCCTTTCTTATGCAATGCTGGCTTAGGACCTGCATAATACAACCTACATAAGAAACATTCCCCTACTCTGTTATTTAAAATTTTTATTTCCATTACATATCAATGCACTTTTTTATATAGACCCCTGATTTTTTTTTCTACCACAATGAATAGGGGGATGAGGAGGAAAGAGTAAGATTTTTTTTATCAGTAGTTACTAAAGAACTGTCACTGTAACTGATGAGCAAGGATATATTTAACTATATTGCACTGAAAACGTCAAACTCAATCATATGCCTTTGCCCTCACAGCTCATTATCAATGCTACTTTAAGCATTTCAAGGCCTTGTCTCAACTTTTTACATTCATCTGAGAATTTAAACAGAACTGTCAGCAAAGGCAACAATAGCCTGTAAGATGTTTCAGGTACCAAATGATAATGACAGAGCAACCTTCCTTGTATTGCCACATTAATGTGTCTAATCACAGGGGTCACCATAATAACAGCAGCAAAATTGCTCCAGTGTCAGTCAAAAATGTTACTATCTGAAGAACTAGAAAGTCCACTAGCCAATAATCTGAAAATCCAGGTTTGAGGTTCATTCTACCACCAATTAGCTCATGTGACTTTTAACAAGATTCTAACTCTCTGCTTCTGCTTTCTTAATCATGTACTCTGCCAGCAGCCTTCCATGTGCTCATTTCTGAGATGCCTGAAGGATTCATGCCTGCAAAGTTGTTAAAAAAATGTAATCACTTCCATTCTGCCACCTCTTAAAATGCTTGTCTTAAAAGCCCTTGTTTTCCTGAAGTGCAGGCACTGGACAACTAACAAAACACACAGAAGTAAAAAGTCTTATCAAAGAACAATATTCTCAAGATAGAAAGGAAGATCACAAGGGAGAAACAGACAAACTCAAGTCCTTAAATAACCTTCTACAATTCCATATAGTAAATAACACTTTGCCCCTTCCTAATTGTAAGAATACAACAGTCTTGCTACCAAAGGCTTCCAGCAACAAGATAGCCTGGATTCATTTTCTGAAAACACTCGGTGCCAATGAAGATATTTTCACTGAGAAATGTATGCGATAACCTATATACTAAAGGGAGAGACCTTGATTTGATCTATTCTCTGAACAGCATCCAAAACAGTATTCTCTTCAGAGCTGCCTTTTAATATTGTGAAACAGGGAATGGAGGAGGAAAGAGCGAGAACCTTGTTTTGCAGTAGGAAACAGTGTTAGACCCGACGGCCACCCGCTCAACTCAAAACCTGCTCTTTTATACTACGGAAACAACAGACACAAGAAACAAGTCAGAGGAAATATCCAATTTAGAGCTATAAAGTTTTACTTTAACAGTATCCTTACAATATCAGGGTATTGTGTAAAAACAGATTTGAGGAAATTATTGACCAGCACTACTTCAACTGCTACAGAGTTAAATACAGTTTTGTGTTCGCTGTGGACAACAGCTGCCTAAAATCAAGCTATAGGGATCAAACTAAGGCACTAAAATGCCATGAAATGCAAAGATTAGGCTTTTAGAATTGACCCTGATCTGAAATTTGTCACATGGTATTTTTACAGAGGTCATGTTATAACATAAATACATCACTATTTGATGCAATGTATTTTATGTTTTGAAGATATACAGAGAAATTCAACCATAAAGAAAATGAATATAATAATGATAAACTATGAATTTCAATAAACACCACCAAAAAGGCTATTTTGCAAAGAAATTCAGAGTCTACAGTTGTTACAAACTCCCAGATTTGTCCAACTATATTTCACAGTCTGCTACAGGATGCACGATTAACTTCTTCTGCAAGGAAAAACACTGATGAGCTGTATCACTTACTATTCACCAATGTATTGCAGTAGTCATCTTGACCAAGAGCTCACATTTTCTACTATATTTGCTTTCCTGAATACAGTAGAGACAGATTCTGGCCTTTAACTGATAGATTCTTAGCTCCCTCCAGATACCCATTATCTTCCTGAGCTACCCAACCTGCCCACCAAGTCGCTGTACTAGAAATCTTACATACCACTGACAGCATTTTAACTGGAAAAAAAGTTAAATTTACTACACACATTCCTATTAAGACAAAATCTTTTTTGATTTAAATCTTTTTTAATCTGCTTGAAAAAAACAGATGCTTTTCCTTGTACCTAGAAATATTTACATCATTCAGACTATCTCCAGTTTGCAAGCTTGGGAGGTTCTTTGCACCTTTTTCTCCTCCTCATTTCAACATTGTGATGGGAAGCACATTTATCAGCTAAGTATCTAATACTGAGAAGATTCATTAGAATCTGTTTTAATACCTTAATATTTTGCTTGAAAATGAATTTTTAATATCATCAACCAAAACTGACTTGCTATAGCAAGACTGCTTTATGCAAAATGCCATGTAATTTCACATTTATTTGTCCTATATTTAATTTACATTATAATATTATAACAATCCAATCTAACACTTTAGAAGAATTAGAATTACTCCTAGAAAAAGTTTGATTAAGGTCTTCAATGTAAACTGTATTTGTCATATTGTGAGACTGAAAAGTACCAAAGCTGTGTGCAATAGAATCAAACTGTGATACTGCCTGAAAATATCCCATATGGATTTCCATGCATTCCGATACTGTGAAAGGGCATCCAGTCAAGGCATTCTCTAGGACATAAACACAAGCTCTGCAGTATGGGTGGCCCAAAAAAAATAGGCTACAGGCATTGATTTTTTCCATTTTATTTACTTTACAGAAGATAATGATTACTGACAAGCAAGTTGATGGGAAGGAGAGCTATGCTGATTAGACAGTTCCTGAAAGCAGAGTTTTTAAATACCTCTTTGGACCTCTTCATTTTGATTCCATGTAGCTTCCACAAGTTTAAAACCAATTCACATCTGATCATTCATGCAAGTTTGGAATACAACTAAAAGCCCAATAAAATTACCTAAGAACTGCCACAAATTTATGTACATTGGTATAAGTAATATTTAAGCCACATTGACCCGTAACAATTCCTAAATGTAGCCCTATATTATTTCATCTTTCATTGTCACACAAATCAAGAACAAGATTATATCTAACCAAAGTAGGCAATGTTAGAAGTTGACAATGCACATTACTATTTTTAATGACTTTTGTCTCTTAGTAAAAAACCAAAGGTTTAGCTTTTAAAATTTTAGATTATGCACAGTTTGGAACATTAAAATAATGTAAACATTAGGAATTTATGGAACTTAGGAAAATTACCTATTTACCAACAGGAACATAAATAAGCCCTAGACCTTTATGTCTATTTCCTTATAATCCCAGTGTGAGCAATCCTACCTAGTAACCCCATGAAAAATTTAATTTATTAAGATCTAGCAATTAAATTGCCAAAATTAATGTAGCCATTAAAAGTCAAATTCAGAGTTCAAGTTTCATCCAACAGAGGCATTTCTCCACAGTGTGCCTTTAAAAAAAACTCCAAGTAAAGAGAACTTTGTGTAAATACATTTATATAACACTATGAATTCTGCAGCTCAAACACTTGGCACACAAGAATGTAACTAGTCAAAATCCAGACTGATGGTTTCTCATAGTCCAAACTAAAATGCAGAAAATAAACAGCATCAGGAGAGAAAGTCCTTTTCATTATTATTATTTCACTTACTGATGTACTAGGATATATAGAGATTGTTTTGAACTCATAATCACTGAGCTGACAGCCACTCTAAATGAAATCTTGATGTCTATGCAACTAGATATTTCTCAGAAAATTGCAAATCTTCAAGTCTAACACCAACAATGATTATTATAAAGAAAAACCAACAAAAACATAAAAATATAAAAAAACCACGCTTTCCCTAAAGTCCATTTTTGATGGAAAAGAGATCATTATGTTTCACTATGAAAGTGTGAGCATATTTCAGCAAAATTTTACTAACAAAATACTCAAGTAGTTTATTGCCTTTATCAAGTATACAAAAGACTTCTAGAATGAAAATCACATAACCATACTGAAAGCAAACATTGCTCTTTAATCCTCAGTTCGCAGTCCAAATAAAAAATATAATTTTCTGATAACATGATTATATGCATATGCAAATGCATATCAACTTCACAAAGTGATGAGATCTAATGCTCCTGAGGAGAGGCGTCAACCCCAAGAAACAATGGTCAAGTCCACACCCAGTTCCAGCTCCTTTCAGTGACCTTTACATTAAACACTCCTGGGAAGCAGTAGTCAAGCATTTCCACTGTAATACACAGCTTGTTCAGAAAGCTCAGCACTAGCCACACCTTTAACTGACAAGATTTAACAGTATAGACTGAGGAAGGAAGGTTCTGTCTGCTTTCCCCACCCCAAAATAAGACAAATCCTTGCTCTAAAACTAAGCAATTACTATCAATAAAAAATGAACACACAAAATGCTAAAAATACTCCATCATCTTATGCACAAGACATATGCATGTGTATAGGCATGTGTCTATATAAATATATGCATACACATAAAGACATCTGCATTTCAAGTACATACTCTCAGTCATAATCTTTTAAAATGGAACTTGACTCTTACCTTTTTCTCTTATACATGTGATAAGAAACAAATGACCCTGTGCCTACTCATGATGACTGCAGCACATCCAGCCAGTTCTGCTGAATCAGTGTGTTCTACTTGATCCTAAAAAGAAAATATAAACATGTACTTTATGACTGGTAATTCTGCCACAAATCACGTTTTTTTTCCAGCGCACGATTGCAGCTAGCACAGGCACATTTGGCAAACGCTGCAAGGTTCCAAATGATTTAGACTACACTTGCAGCTTTTAATTCAGGGATTTATGCACTACACTGCTACTGCACTCCAGTATTCTGACGAAAAAGGCTGATAATAAAAAATACATTGCTACCTACCTACAATTATTTTTTGTTTAATTGTAAACCCAAAGAATGAAGCAGCAACTCCAACAGTCCCTGTATCCCTGATGACCTTGACTGCAATGCTTAATTTATAGAGCTAGCTTCTGAAGTTAACAATATTACACTACAATAGGCATTCCAAAAATAAAGAGCTAGTAGCTTTGATACTTAACAAATATTCATGGCCCTCAGAAATGTGTAAACTCAATTCCTCATCTTCCCACTGATTTCTTTATAGCTAAACAACTGTTTTTGTCTTTAAATTATTCCTCCTACAGTCCTACTCTCCCCTCGCTTCCTTAAGGCTTCTTGCCTTGAAAGGACAACATGGCATCAACCTTCAATAGCAAGGAGGATCCAAGCAGAAAAGAGTCCTCAGAAAATGTATCTCATTATACTAACTGCTGCATTTTTATAGAATCAGGTGCTCATTCTCACAGGCTGCATCCTAACAGTCAGTATAGCTCCAAAATCCAACACTGCCATGAGCAAAGACAAAAACAAACAAACAAAAAAATGGGCTGAGTTAAATTAAATTAATCCTTTAAGGTTTCTTGGTGCTAATGTTTAACCTGTTAAATAGTTGAAACATTTGTGTGCTTCGATGCTGCAGCATAGGTTAGAAAATAATCTTTACACTGCCGAAATGAACAGAGTTGAAAAAAAACACTATTCTCTGCACACGAACGCAATATTCAGTGTTATACTACAATTTTCCCAGGGTTGTTTATTATTCTTTTCAGAAATAAGCTACAGTAATAATTCCAGGAAACTAATGAACTGAACAGTAGCACTCCTAGTAGTACTGTTTCCAAATTCAAAATAAAATCACACAGCTTTGTATGCCAACAGAACCATTCCTGTATGCCAATTAAAATTTCAGATACCATGCATATTTCTACCTCTGCAAGATAAGAGGACATTTAGATGTTTTGAAAATAGACTTCACTGTATTACAAGGTTCTTCAGATAGGCTTCCTATGCATGCAAAAATGAAGGTGTGGGAAAATTTAATTCCATTCAAAGGAGAACCACAAAATCACAGAATAATTAAGATTGGACGGGACCTCTGGAGATACAGATCAACCCATCTGCACAAGCAGGGTCACCTGGAGCCCTCTGACAGCATTGCACTCAGAAGACTTTTGTGTATCTCCATGGAAGGAAACTCTACAACCTCTTTGGGCAACCTGTTCAAATGCTCTGTCACCCTCACAGTCAAGAAGTTTTTCCTCATATTCAGGCAGAACTTCCAGTGCTTTGGTCTGTGGCCATTGCCTCCTTTTTTGTCGCTGGCCACCACTGAATTGAGTCTGGCTCCCTCCTCTTGACAACCTCCCTTAAGGGATTTATAAACATTGATAAGAACCCTTCTCAGCCTTTTCTTTGGGCTGAACAGACCCAGCTCTCTCAGCCCCTCCTCACAGGACAGATGTTCCAGGTCCTTAATTATCACTGTAGCTCTAAAATTATTTTAATTATTTTTTTAAAGAGATACAAAGTACGTGTGGCAGTAGGGCAAGGTTACTTCTATGAACAACATTTCCGCTCCCTGGCCTATAGATAGAGTGGTTCAGTTTGAAAAGATAGATCAATTAGTAACAACCCTGGTGGTGGTTTATGACCAGGCCTGTCAATTGAATCATGATCAAATGCATTTCACATTAACAAGTCATTAACCACAAACTTCAGCCTTAACCGATCAGAAATAGATCTGACCCAGCAACCTAATGCTGATACTGCTCAAAGCCAACAAGCCTACTAGGCAAGGGATACTCAGAACAACAGTAGAGCTTGGCTGCTCTTTGGTTTTATTCTGATCCACCTCCTTGCTCCATTCTTCCCATATAGCTTTTTTGTCCATAATCATTCAATACACGAGAACATGCATCCAAATAAGCACTACTGATCTCCAAAGAAAGCTCTAAAGAGATACCACAAGGACCTAGAGTTTATTGTCTACAATTCCACATTCACTCTCAGCAACCTTTTCTGCTTACAAGGATCAATCCAAAAATCAAAGCATATTAAGAAATATGAATGCAATATGCATACACACACATGAAAAACACTTAAAGAAGTAAATGTAGGGTTTGAATTTAAAATAAAACAAAACAAACAAAAAAAAATGTAAGCTGACAATACAATTAATTAATTAATTACCGCTTTCTCCAATGAAAAATTAATATAAGGGAAACACTGAAATAAAATTGAAGAAAAGGATAACTACAAAAGATAATCAAGGATATTCATTGCTATGCATAACCTAATGAATATTATTTTTTTTCACAAATAATACTCTCTGCTAAGAAATGATACCATGAAATTTGAATAGATATATATATTTACCACCCAAAAACTGTGTGTCTATTGAAAGATCATTAAAAATGAAGGATGACCAGTGTCCCTGCTGCTTCAGTTTGCTTAATTCTAGCTTTTCACATTTTTTTCTCTCTTGCACTGATGACTTTCTGATTCCTGCCCTACAGTGATAGCACTCAGGTGCTGCTTTGGTTATACCCTACATGTATGATTTCCCTCTGGAACTCCAAGAGAGTGACTGCCAATTACTGCAAAAGCAAAACAGAAATTGAAGGAAAATCTGACAAGCAGCAACATGCCTGGAATAGAGAGACAATGAAGAGCAGAAGAAAAAAGTTCTAAAAATATCTGATCAGAAATATCTTCCACCAAAAAAAAAAAAAAAAAAAAAGAAAAAAGGAAAAAAAATGTTTATGACATTAAATGGAAGTAATCTGAATTAACATGAACTAGAATAGTTTACAAATAATGGAAAGAGTCTGAAAAAGAAGCAATTTTGATACTGCATAAAAAAATGGGGAAGAAGCTCAAAGCATGAGGAGATGTTAAAAATGCTTCCATTCACAGGTGAGGATCCAATTCTTAACTACACTAAGGATGCTCCATGGCATGCTAACAGTGAGATGATGTCTTCGGGCAGGCAGCAATATATTTGCAGCAAGATACTTTACTGTTGCTACATCAGTTAAACAGAGCATTTGCCTAAATGCAAACCTAAATTTCAGTGCTGGTATCTTCGCTTTCCTAGACTGTCTTCACTCTGGAACCATCCAACGGGAGATTCAGAGAGACTAAGTGCAACAGCCGTATTAACAGGTCAGCACTATACTTCAGGTGCCAACTCTTGCACAAATTAAAACTACAACAACAAAGAGATTCTATACAAGGTTTTTACCTTAGTAGAAAAATGGTATATTTAAACACAAGTGGAAAGAGCTAGCTAGTTCCAGAAAAGACATCAATTACTCTATACAAATTATTTTAATTATCTGAACAATTCATCTGGAAGCTAAATCTTCACAAGTGGAAAAGTTGATCACTCAAATGATGCAGTACTTGGAACAACAGTAATTAACCTGTGTCCAACTATTCGTAACTTCATAATGGCTCCTTCTTGGCCTCTCTCAAAGGAAGTAGCAACTTCAATCCAGTTTCATATGAACACACATTTAAATTATTTAAGAATTAATGCAAGTAGAAAGACAAATGACTATTTAGGAATGCTCCTCCCTGTCTGGCAGTCCTCCAAATCAATCTTAGCATACAATGTCACAACAGTACCCAGAAATCCATATGGACAGTATATGTGCACACTCCGTGAATGAAAGCAAGCTTCATTCTCCAGTGCTGTCAGGCCTTTATCTTTCCTGAACATTAAATTGACTCTCAAACAGCAATTCATTCAGTGCAAAGATAAAGTACAAGGCCGTTTCTATCTAATGTATACCAGATAAAAGGAAGTGAAGGTTTTATATAATGTTTGTGATATTACAGTAGTAATATTTATGTCATATATATGAAAATGTTGGCAATGGCAAGGACTTCAGATTAGACCACAAATTATTAAACATTTCAACGTGAACTATTTTATTAATAATTTAAACCTGCAGTTTTGCAATAATAAGAAGAAAAGAATAATTGTTTTTAAAATGTTAATATATTAAAGGCATATCAACAAATAATAACCACTTTTTTCAAAAACCTGTCTAAAAAACACTTCTGTAAAATAGCACTCCAGGATTAGAGAACTCTGTAACTCACATTAACAATAATTTAATGAGAAATATTAAAACTAGAAGCAGGAGATTAAACATAACATATTCAAACAATATTATCATATTTGCTAATCCTTCTTCAACAACAAAAACTCAAGATCAAGTATCCTTGAATTTTACTTCCCAAAACTCCCTAACATTGCTATTATTCAGGCTAAAAAATGCAAAGATTAGACTGGGGCTCTTTCTGTGGGATATGACACCCACCTACCTATGAAAGGTAGACAGATACCTTTGGTAAGTACATGACCTATGACAAAAGATACTCTATTTCAAAGTTACATTGGTTTGTCTTTTCCATAAATAGAAAGAGACGATACATAAAGCAACATAGAAATATTAGTGGGGAAAAAAAAAAAAAAAGGAAAAAGAGAAACTATTTTTTCCCTTTATCCCTCCCCAATGGCATTTTAAAGCTATTACTTTCACTTTTGTTTCCAGCCAAGTTTCCATAAAGAGACATTCCCACCAGCCAGAGGCAGCAGCAAGGCAGTCAAAAGAGCAGTTACTTCAAAGCAGCATTATGGAAGAGATGGCAATCAAAAGGAACAGGAGGACAAGAAAAATTAAAGCAACACTATCAACCTTTGCCCTCCAGTAAATAATGGCAAGCAGCCCAACTGGAAAGGACACCTGGTTTATAACAGTTTACAGCAGCAAACAAATTCCATTTCCTAGTCCTTTTTCTATTTCAAGGAGAAATAAAGTGATTTATTTTCCTGACACAAAACATCGTCTTGCCAAAAAAAAAAAAAAAAAAAAAAAGGAAACAAAAATTCCTCAGGATGCTATGGAGGCTGGGCCTTCAACACCTAAGGACGAGAACTGCATGTTCCTCTTATGTAACTTCTTTTCACAGGCTCGAAAAGCACCCATAGCCAACTCTTTTAAACAGACTCTTTTAACTCTTTTGAACTCTTTTAGACAGGTTTACACCACAGTAGAGCCTTCAATGCAAGCTTTTTTTCCAGAGAAAGATAGCTGAAAAAGAGTAAAACCCTTCCTAAAACTACTCACATGCTTATGAACCTCTATTGAAAAATGAATGCTTTATAAACCTAAAGCTTTATAACACTCTAATTAAATGTTTTAGCAACCTCCAAGTTCAAAACATTAACAAAACAACAGTCACAGTGTACTAAATTAAACATTAACTGAATATGGAGCCATCTTCCTGAATTTACACATGGATTCCATATAACAGGTTAGCCACATAAAAAGGGGCTAAAAAAAAAAACACTAAATGTAGCATACTGTATATGAAGGTAGTTAATTTTTACTCAAAAACAAACTAATGTACAATGTATAAAATAGTAAAGTTTACATTATCCCAAGTATGCAGATTATTCAATAACTTAGATGTTTCTTTGATTTGGACAACACAGGAGAAACCAAAGGTCCCCTGGAATCAATAAGTGAGTGCCTACAACTGTTGAGGAGCTGTCCTTTTTATAAAGCCCATGACAAACTGATAGGTACCACTAGCCAAATCTATATCTGATAATAAAAGCCAAATTCTCCATGCAACTTGAATGAGACTGATGAAAAAGAGAACAAGCAAAGAGCGAAATGGCTCTGCTGCCATTTACCAGCGCATCAATTTTGAGTTGTATCCATTGGGAAGAGAAGCAGCTAGAAGCCACATGATTTATGCACTCAGCTGATCTCTAGAAGGACAAGCTATACAGAAACCAAGTCCTGAAAAGCAGTCTATCAGCTACTCAAGCTACCTTTATCAACACAGGTGGATACTTCCTTTTCCCAATCCTACTGTAGTCATCCTTACTCTTCTGTTATAGAAGAGTTACTACTTCTCTAATCCTATGTTTTGTAGGATCATAGAATGCTTAAGGTTGAAAGGGACCTCTAGAGATCATCTAGTCCAGCCCCGCTGCACATGCAGGGTCACCTAGAGCATGTGGCACAGGACTGCATCCAAGAGGGTTTTCAAGATCTCCAAAGAAGGAGACTCCACAACCTCTCTTGGCAACCTGTTCCGGTGCTCTGTCATCCTCACTGTTAAGCAATTTTTCCTTAAATTCCTATGGAACTTTTGGTGTTTCAGTTTGTGGCCATTTCCTCTAGTCCTATCAGAGGCCACCACTGAGAAGAGGCCAGCACCATCCTCCTTGAGGTACTTACAGACACTGATCAGGTCTCCTCTCAGCCTTCTCTTCTCCAGGCTGAACAGGCTGAGCTTGTAGAGCTGGATTACTGTGTATCTCAAAGCAAAAAGGAGCTTTATGAATGTTTCTCTCGTACTCCTTTTGACATGAAATTATCTCAAAGGGAATAACTTTTAATTCCACTCAGCAATTTTATTTCTCCTATTGTGCTGACCTTCCTATTTATATCACTCTGAAACCTTATGAAATTCAACAAAGACAAATGCAAGGTCCTGCACTTAAGGAAGAATAACCCCATACACCAGGACAGGCTGGGGACCGACCTTCTGGAAAGCAGCTCTGCTGAGAGGGACCTGGGCGTCATGGTGGATGACAAGTTGACCATGAGGCTGCAGTGCACCCTCGTGGCCAGGAAGACCAATGGGATCCTGGGGTGCACTAAGAAGAGCATCTCCAGCATGTCGAGGGAGGGGATCTTGCCCCTCTACTCAGCCCTGGTGAGGCCACACCTGGAGTACTGTGTCCAGTTATGGGCTCCACAGTACAAAAGGGATTTGGAGCTGCTGGAGAGAGTCCAGCGCAGGGCTATGAGGATGATCAGGGGCCTTGAACATCTGCCCTATGAGGAAAGGCTGAGAGAGCTGGGCATGTTCAGCCTGGAGAAGAGAAGGCTGAGAGGAGACCTGATCAGTGTCTTCTATAAGTACCTCAAGGGAGGCAGTGAGGAGGATGGTGCTGGCCTCTTCTCAGTGGTGGCTGCTAATAGGACTAAAGGAAATGGCCACAAACTGAAGCACCAAAAGTTCCACAGGAACTTAGGGAAAAATTGCTTAACCATGAGGGTGACAGAGCACCGGAACAGGCTGCCCAGGGAGGTTGTGGAGTCTCCTTCTTTGGAGATCTTGAAAACCCGCTTGGACGCAGCCCTGTGCCACATGCTCTAGGTGACCCTGCATGTGCAGCAGGGCTGGACTAGATGATCTCTAGAGGTCCCTTCCAACCTTAAGCATTCTATGATTCTATGAAACTGCTGCTATATATATTTATAATATCGATCTATTATAAACTACTTTTGCCTTGTCAAATGTAACAAGGTTCATTGCCAGATGTTTGTGATCATGATCTAACTACATTGCCAATGCTCACTGTGCATTACATCTTAAATCATCTGTAACTGGTAACTCAATACAAGCTGATACAACTGGTGCAATGCTATTTACTGAAACAGCTTCCACTGCCATTCCTAAGTACAATTCTCATTTACACTGAGGTCAATTAAAATACTTGAAACAGTGGTGAAAAAAATAAATGCTAACCTACAGAAAATGGTGAGTAACTTCATTCAGATACACAACCCTTTTTTTTTTTTTTTACACCACTCCCATAATGCAATGTACCAATCTGGATATTTACTGAGAATCTGTCAAACTCAAAACATTCAGTTAGAAAAGTGACTGTCCATAATTCTCCGTTGTTTGCAGTTCTCTTATGTTGTCATGGAAAATAAAGCATTAATGGATGTAAAACAAAACTTTTAAAAGCAATCACTAATGATGATGATCACTACATGATCTAGTTTTGAAAATCTTATATATCTTCAGCATTAAGGATTCCCCATATTCCGAAAATCAGATGCAACATTCTCAGAAATGCCAAACCCGGGAAACCTAAGCAGCTTCTTTTGAAAGTTTGTCCACTGATAGGATCGTTGATTCTGTTGATTCTGTCTATGGCAGGGTATTCCTTGGTCTTATGATCGTATGTCCCCCTCTAAGGCACATTCCTTCCTCAATCACTTCTTCCTGTATCCATTTGCTTTTTTGCTATCCAGGCTCCCTTCCTTCTCTGCCAAAAAATGAATCCTCCTTCCCCCCCCATTATGTTTTAACACCACTGTGCAGATCCACAGGTATAAACCAGCTGAAAGAGACCTCATTAACCACAAAATATTAGTCCTCATTCTTAGCAATGGTTGGAAAAAATGCAGTAGCAGTTATGCAAACATAAATGAAAGTCTTTAGACACAAGAATTACCAAAAAAGAAAGAAAAAAAATTAGGTGGCCAAAAAATGGTCAAATGGTCAAAAAATAACAGTGTTACTATCATCCTGCCTTCCACCTATCCTCATCATGATTGATATCACGGCTCCTTCATGAATTCATTTAAGCTTTCAATCTTTTTCACTACTTAACACAATTTTCATGTGTACATACACCTCCAGGATCCAGAATCAATACAGATACCTGCTTCCCTCAAGCATCTGCATATTTGAAATCTCTACTTAAGACAAGTTTTGTCATCTACAGAAGAGCTACTCTTCACACATTTCCTCAAAATAGAAGAGGGTACAACTGAATCTACAAGCCATTTGAGCAGAAATGAAGCTGAGTAATAAAAAGAGAAAATATAGTCGGAAAGGACAGTACAGGAAAAGAATGAGGGAGCACAGACACTAAATTTAAACTTATGTTCATTCTACAGAAGTAGAGGGAAAGATGTGCAAATTTAAATTATGGATTAAAATGTATTTTACAGATGACATGTTAACTAAGGTTAAAGAAAGGACAATATAAAGCAGAAGAATATTATGGACAATATAAAACAAAAGAATACTATGCCAGTACACTAGTAGAGTCACTTGAAAGCATAAAATTATGAAGATAGATTTTTGCTTAAAATTAAGTAATGACCTCTCAAAATTACCCTTACAAAACAATCAAGAAAATACTTCATTGCATGAAGTGTACTGAGTTTTTATTCAGCCTTCATCATCTATAAAAACACAGTATGAAATTCTTACAATCGATGCAAATTAATATTTCAGTTAACTGGCTGTTTCAACATATATCATTTAAAGTGATCTGTTAATAATATAATTTAAGAAGTGTGCTTTACACATACTTTCAAGTTTGCCAAATTAAGGGAAACAGTTAAAAAAATAATTTTAATTAACCAATATTCCACTCACAGTGTAATTTTGTAACCTAACAGCAACTAACATTCGCTGCAGACTATCAGAGGGGCCCATAAATGGAAGCAGTGCCTGTTTACTGAAGCACAGACCTCTTGGAAGGGGGATAGATGAGATACCTGCCCCTTTTGCTACAAAACACAACTCTCAAAGCACGCTATAGCATGAATTCCCACTCTACTATGGAAGAGCATGTAATTCCAAAGAGGGAAATTAAATTAAAAAAAAATACAGAAAGAGGAAATTTGCCTCTGATATGATTCCAGTAGGTACAAAATATCATTTTTCTGCATTAAACAATAAAATTATACTGACCTGACTGGACTGCTGGGTACAGTTACATGGTATGTGCTAAACCTTGTAAATTTTGCTTTTCCTCCATCTTATTAAAAAATCTCAGTATTCACAGTCTCAATAGCACACAAATTATAAGAGGACTTACACATTGGATACATGGTCAGCACCATATATAAGATGTCGTGTTTTTTCAGTCACGTTTCCTATGGAAATTAAAATTATAGGATCACATTGCCCACTTTTAAAACTACTCTTTTCAAAAAAAAAAAAAAATTAACGAGAATTATCATCTGCATAGTGAAAACAAATACAAATGACTGTCCCTCTGAGGAAAAAAAAAGTAGAAATCAGCTGGTATATGCATTTTTGGCAGCAATCTGCTGAGCAATCAATATCTACAGAGCTTTGGAAAAAACAGAATTAAGGTGTTATGTGAGGAAGCTGGGGTTACCGCAGAGGGGAAAGACAAAAGGAAGAGACTAGGCAACAAAAGGGATTTAAATTACAGAAATCCTACCTACCTTCTACAAGGCTCTTGCAGAACCTTTGTTCCACAAACTTACTGCAGAACGATATGTTTATAAACAAAATACCCTTACTTGGATGTATCTACCATCAGATTCAGTTAACACTACAAAACTCATTCAACCTATCTTTTAATTTAAAACAAAACACAGGTCTCCCCATTTTCAGACCTTTTGGAAATGTTTCCTGCTACTAACAAAATCTCTCACAAATTCTGTAGAATTATGGTCAGAGCAGAAGCCAGCAACACTGGAAATGAATCTGGATTTAGATTCCAAGTGGTTCAGCTGGCGTGGTGGGATTTCCTTTACCAGTTTGCAAGGCTGGACCAACACACCACACTGACTGTCCACAAACCACTAAGCTCTTAGGAACATCAGCTTAACCAAGCGCAGTTTTCTATACTCAAACTTGCATGGCATGAGTCAGACTCTTCAGTCTGCGATATCCTAAAGAAGACAGGTAAGTATTATCCCTATTCAACACTTGGTAGAACTGATATATATACAGGTTCAAGATATAAGCTTTTCCACGTCATACTGTGCTTATTTAAGACAGCATCACCACCAGATAGCTATTCCCTTTCTGCAACAGATTACTTAATCCCTCCCGGCTTCTTTTCTCTACAAGTCAAGCGGAAAAAAAAAAAAAGTGTTATCTCTTCAGTCACCATGCTTATTAATCTGAGGTAGACATAAACTAAACTTTGTTTAAACTGTGATGTTTAAACTCAGAACTGCAGCACTGGAAGAGCCAATACAAATTTACTTCTGCCAGTTTTCTTCACCAAACAGCACAGGCCACGATCACCTGAGTGACCCCCCCATACAAAGCACCAAAGCTCATCCTCGAGATCCTGCAAGAGCGGCACGCCCAAGGGCAGAATGAGGAATTTGGATTGCCAAAACCAGGCCCCATATGTTACTGCTAATAGCATCGTTCTTGAACTTTCCTCTTAAAATACAACTATTTTAAAAGTGATGGTTTGAGAATCAGAAAAGAAAAGCTGTTGTACAAGAAAAAAATAAAATAAAATAAATATAGATGAAAGAACTGCTTTATTGTCCAGGCTAAAAGATAGAAGAGTATAACAAATAATGAATCAAGGAAAAAAAAAAATCAGATATGAAACTATCTTGAATTTTTGTCCTGCAATATCTCCCAAATTTCACACAATCTAACCAGACAACATATTACATAATACATGATACATATATGCACCTAATCTGCCAACTTTTCTTGTATTTACACTAGCTATATACACTATATATTCATAGCTACAACTGACTTGACTTTTACTTTACTGATCCTAAATCAACAATCTAGATCACACAGCACAAACAGGTAGAAGCGCATGTGCACTGATTTCAAAGCAGTGTTTTGACACTACAAAACTGAATCTAGAAATAGAAAAGCCTCTCTAATAGTCAGTGTCGTTCACAGGTAGAAAAGCTATTACAGGGTTTAGAAAGCTCTTTGATCCTTTTCTTGCACTGAACATTACCATCTCCTTTTAAGTTCATTATATTATTTGTTAGAAAAATATCAGTGTATGCTTCTCCACTGTTAATTTCCATGAATTTTCTGTAATTCACCTTTATTGCTTCCCTAAAAAATAAATTAAAATAAATATAAATTTTGTACTCAGAGCATAAAGACTAAGCGTTCTACTTCAGATTTTTATATAAAAGTAATTTTTTTTATATTACAGTAATTTTTAAAAAGGGGCAGAATGCAGAAATAAGGTTGCTAAGTATTACAAGGGCAGTTAGGGCACTTCTGTGATTGATAGCGCACAAATGAAACACTGGCATAAGTACGGCCTAATTTAAAATTATCACCTGATAGGAAATGACCTCTGGATCCTTTGTATGCTGGGAGGAGGGAAGGGACAGGTTCCTCCCCAAAGAGCCCTCCACTAACAAAACAAGAGGCACCGCACTTAAGATATACACTAAACACTTTGTCTTTTTAAGCAGGCTTACAACTGCTCTTTGGGAAAACTGAAGCACAAAAGGACAGTAAGACTCAGAGCAAAATCATTAGCTGTAAATATAGTCATAAAGTGGTAGATTGCATTTATTTTCTTTTAATTGGACTAGGGGTTTTCCCAACACAAGCAAAAGCTCAAAATAGTTTCAAAGTCTCTAATCATGCCTAATTCTTCTGCTGTTTATCAAGAATAGCTGGGGAATAATCCTAAATAGTTACCAAACTGAAATCTTCAGCATATATAGAATAAATTTTCAACATATTCAGATGAAAGAAGGAAAAATAAAAGTCACAGTTTTGTCTACTTTAGATTTTAGGTGATTTTTTTCCCTCCTCCTAGCTACTTTGAATATCAGTTCAGTTCCAACCAGGCAACAAACAGGAAGATACTAGTGAAGACACGGTACTATATTATTTTATATACAAAGCCATACCCTAAAGCAGGGTTCAGCATCACTAAATACCAGTTGATGCCTGAAGTCTCCACTAAAAAACTTTCCATCTTTGTTACGCTGGAACTGAACAGTAACAGAAAGCCAACCAAAACAATTTTGAGAAAAATTATTAACTGAGACACTCTTTTCAACTGCAGAATCCTGCAGAAACAGCTTCATTATGCAATCAACCCCTGAAAACCTCATAGAAACTTCTGTTCCTAAAAAGTGGAGGTTAAGGGAAAAAAAAAAAAAAAAAAAAAAAAAAAAAGCAAAGGCAAAAATATCTAATATTAGCATGCAATACAATTCCTGACAAAAAAACATAGATGATCTTAGCTGAACATTCCTGGATGCTCCTGGACCTTCAACATACTCTTATCAAACAACTGATACTGTTGTGATTCCCACTGAGTCATAAGACAGATTCATAGTTTCAGTTGTTATTCAAATATCAGAGATATAACTAATACATAACACATATGATAAGGATATCTTTATCTCCATATTGTATACAAAGTACATAATATAGAAGGTATAGCCATAGGCACTATCTGCAAATGATTCACTATGAAGGTCTAATAGCTGCTGCTCCAGACAAGACCATGGAAACAACTGAAAAACTGATGCAAGTGAAAATCCAGCACTGAAATCCAAGTTTTGATCTGCCCAGCATACATTGAACGCTGAGGATAATACATATAAAAAGCTTCATAAATGGACACCGAAACTTCAAGACTAGCATATAGTCAGACTGCCACATGCCGACATTTCAGAATGATCAAGTTTTAGATGGAAGTAAAACTGGGTTAAAGAAAGCTTTTTTTTTTTTTTTTTTTTAAATGCTCTCCTCGCTGACCTTCACACCTGAATTGAACCAAAACAATATTCAGAAATGCGCTACTGAAGCTATTTCACTAGCTTTTCAGAGAGCGCTGTTCTTCCACACTCTCTAAAACAGAGAAAATCATGAGGCTTTGACTCTATGCTTGTTTTTCATACAGCTTACCACTGGCTTTTTTCTGCTTTTACTTACTATAACGGAGCTATGTCTGCGTAAAATTCAATTGACTAGACTTTCTCCTCCAAGTTATCTCCCATTTGAGCAGATTTGGAGGAAGAATTCTGGAAGAACCACCTACCCTGTCCTGTCACCTGTAAGTTCTTCGCTGCACATCATTTGTCTTTAACTTTAGAAACTAATTATATTTTTCCAATAACAATATTTAAAATGATTTGAATGACCATTTGTGGATAATGATATCTATCATTGACCTTCAACCTATCCACTACTGTATTACAAGCAAGGCTGTTCTGAAAAATGAGTATCAATATTACATATTTCTACTTATATCTTCTCGAAATTCAACAACCATACAATCACAAAGTAATACTGGAAAGATTCAACCAAAGAATGAACCTAAACTGTACTTAAAAGTATTCTTCATAGTTCACTTGCCTACTCCTGTACTCTGAATAACAATGTTCCTGAAGATCCCCAACTAACCACATATATGATGCAAAAGGGAAAAAACATGATAAAGTGCACTCAGGAAACAAAAACCTTTTAAAACAAAAGCATTGAGTTCAGTATTCCGTTAAGTCCAATGAAAAGGTCCTAGAATCACCAACGTTTTGTAATTTTCTCTATAAATTAACACATTTAAAGAAATAACAGTTTAAATATCCTCTGTATAACATAAATACATTCCCTCTCACACGGTACAGTAGAGAATTACACTCACTAAACTCTAACAAGGCACCTTAAAAATCTACACATGCAGAATGTCTTAAAAGAGTCTTAACATAAAATTCAGTCTTTTTTTGTCTATTAAGTTTCAATTTCAATTGCCCTATGAGGAAAGGCTGAAAGAGCTGGGCATGTTCAGCCTGGAGAAGAGAAGGCTGAGAGGAGACCTGATCAGTGTCTGTAAGTACCTCAAGGGAGGCAGTGAGGAGGATGGTGCTGGCCTCTTCTCAGTGGTGGCTGCTAATAGGACTAAAGGAAATGGCCACAAACTGAAGCACCAAAAGTTCCACAGGAACTTAGGGAAAGATTGCTTAACCATGAGGGTGACAGAGCACCGGAACAGGCTGCCCAGGGAGGTTGTGGAGTCTCCTTCTTTGGAGATCTTGAAAACCCGCTTGGACGCAGTCCTGTGCCACATGCTCTAGGTGACCCTGCATGTGCAGCGGGGCTGGACTAGATGATCTCTAGAGGTCCCTTCCAACCTTAAACATTCTATGATTCTATGACTCTATGAATAGTGCTTAACTTGACTGCATTCTTATGAATGCTTCTTCTATATATGCAGTTCTCTCCAATAATGATTAAGGCGATAACCATATCACATGTTTTGCTCTACTAGCTAGTCAATTAAGCATATATAAATATGTATCCTGAATTCTAATTTAAGAACTTAAGTAGAAATTACTGTGTAAACAAAAAAACTTCCACACATCTTTTAAAAGTTCCTATTAATTCACACCAGTAATACATATTCTCAGCACTGTAAGATGTAGCCAACATTTGAAATCAACACTAAAGTTGCTTCTACTATTAAAGATCAGTACTTTAACTTACCTTCAGCCACTTATTCTTGACTATACATTTCTTCTCGATAAAAAATGTTCTGTAGACTTTAACTATCATTATGCAGACACGTTTCGCAACGTATCTCAATACAGGATAGGAAAACTGAGCAGGTTAGTTTACATTTTTGTTCATTTCAAAATGCAAGTTTCCAAGAATCTTACATAGAGTCTAAAACAAACCAACTTTTCATTTCTTCAGACAATTTAATCTCAATCA
>VZSV01000043.1:2550398-2563214 GCA_013398735.1 Nothocercus julius
AGTTGTGCTGCAAGTAAATCCTTCTCTCCTCCTGAACAAACCAGGAACTTGCTGCTCATTTTCAACCACTTCTGAAAGCGAAATCGAAGTCTGAAGATGATGATCAGCAAGTTTCACAGCAACTGGCTGTAGAGACAGCTCCAGATGACTGCCCCACCTGAGAGCTCAGCAGAAGGATGGCCACCACTGTCCATTCCAACTAGGGACAAGGGGCTTGTCAGTCAGCAGCAGCGGGGTCCAGACAACCTTGCCTGGTTATTCCTCCATCAGAAGTGGCACGGGGAGTGTGGTGCAAATCTGTCAGGGAAAGGCAAGGCAAAGGGCAGGCAGATAATATGTTTAGAAAATATGGGTTGCTTCCCTTTTCATTAGTTCTTTGAGCAGTGAAAACTGTTCATGCACAGAGAAATTTAAGCACACCTGTAAGTACTCAAGGCATTAACAAAAATCCAAAGTATCTTGTTCATTTAGATTGCTTTTCCACCCACATTCTTCATTGAATCAGAGGATATCCTCACACACTTGTTTCACTTATTCCCCAAAGAGTACACACTACACACCAAGCAATGATCTTCAGCATATTCACAGCAACCTCTCAGTAGTAGCGGTCAGCATCGCCATGTTCCCAGCACAACGGAGGTCACTAAAGGATTGAGGAGATGAATAGGCTGCATGGCAGAAAATGGACATCACAAAAATCTGGTTCAAAACACAGTGGGCACTGGCAGCTTCTGGAAAACTCCCCACATCTCTGAGGGAGCAGCACTGCTAGGCTATTTAAGGAATAGCTCTGCAAACCCATGCTTGCGCACTCCCATTTCAACAGCCTGCCTCCAGGTGAAGACAGCATAACATAGCAAATCCAGACAAAACTCTACTCAAATCATTAGTAGCAGAGGCAACATGAGGCAGGCTCTGTAGCCTTCAACCTTAGTTTTCTCCAGACCTTTTGCACAAATGCAGCTAGACTGGCCTGGGACCATGCAAGTCTCTGACTGTGCGAGGGTTTCTTGCAGGAAATGCATTTTGCCCCTACCCCATATTTCAGGTCACCTTCACAGGCCCTGACAGGATGACAGGTCACAGTCAGCAACAGGAAATTTAAAAAACTATTTCCTCTTTCACCAAGAACTATCTGGAATTTAATTTGCTTGCACCTACTTTGAATCACGAGCAACAATTCTTGAGCTGGAGTTGAGGGATGAGAAGTGCCTATAGTGACATGGTGTCACCGCATGAATTATTATGCCAAGAAACAAAAATAGTTTGAGAAGCAGCATGGCCAAAATTATCATATCATTTAATTACAAGTGACTTTCATGACAGGCCATCAGTTAATTAACAGTGTCAAAATGTTGAATTGCCTCCAGCTTATGCATGCTTTGCAAATGACATGGAAGTCATCTTTTTAAATAGCAACAGTTTAACTGAAAATGAAAAATCTCTGGTGAAATGCTTTGAAAGATGAAGCAGTCTGCTGAACTGACATGAAGTTCCCCACACCAAAAATTCACTAACGAAGACTGTTATAAATCATTTAATTTGCTCTAAGATCATAATCACATAACAATATTTTTTGTGTGTTCAATTTTTTTTTTTTCTGAAATAGATAGGAATTTAAGAGAATAACTAAAAAGGAGACTGGAATGACTGCAGCCTGCACAGCTGCATACATGGCCCCATTCCAGCCCTCCTGCCCAGATTGCTACAACATGGACAAGGGGAAAGGAGAAAAGGCTTAGAGGAAGGTGTTTTATTTTACTTCAGAAACATCACCTTTGCTGGTCCTCAAGCAGAATACACGGATCTGGAGAAAACTCTTCAGAAGGAATGAGGTGTGAAGAGCCTTAGAAAATGATATAGTTTTACACATTAACTGTTAGAGATTAATATTAAAGAGCCTGTGGTCCTGGGACCCTTTGTGGAAAAAGGCCTCTGTACCCCAGACATCATCCATGCCACAAACAGTCCATGCACAGGGCCAGAGTAGAGCCCAGCTATGCCCGCATTTCAGGCGAACCAAGTCCAAAGAGCTTCCCTTGTTGTCCAATAACGTTGTCACATTATTTTGCAGGTGCCCTCTTCCCTCGGAGGCTATTTCTGTTTCTTTGCACCCCTGCCTCTCCCCAAACACACAGAAATGCACATGGACACACTGGTTTCATGGGATCACAGGACTTGCCTCCAGCAGCCCCTGCAATCCCAACCCCTGGATGGCAACCTCTACCAAGAATCATGAGCTCCTAGAGAAAAAACAATTGATGAGTGAACATCTCCCCCTGTAGTTTGCAAAGAGCCAAGCACCTGGATAATAAACGAAAACCCTCTCTCTTGGCTGAATGAAGGAGGCAAGCTAAAACAGATTCAGAGCTTTCTACCTTATGGCAACAGGGGAATTTATAAATCAGGGAGAGTGCTTGAATCACAAAGGATAAAGCTGAAAGCAGTCTGAAATATCAGCAGAAATTGTGGCATGCTCGCGCTTTCATGACCGAGGCCGGGTCATTAACTGCTGGAGAAGATACAAGATTGAATTTTAAGATAAGTTAAGGGTAAAGGGAGTGAGTGCTTAAGTGCAGAACTCACCAAGTGAAGGACTCCAAGTACTAGAATGAAACAGGAGCACTTCCTAACCCAAATTCAAAGTGCTCTTTATAAGTGCTATTTTATAAAGTCTTTGAGCATGAAAATGTTAGAGTTTGGTAAAATGCCATTTTCTGTAACAGTCATGAAAACAAAAGCTGAACAGAAAGCAAGAAGGGTTCATTTTCCCAGGATGAGAAACACTGTGAAGCAGTTTTCACAAAAAGGCAATTGTTCTGCAATGTTATGTTCATATCACACTGAACATGTGTTGGGCAGATCCTGTTATCCATATACTCTCTCATACTAATTCTGCCCTTTCTCCCCCCCCATGCTATTTCTGCAAAAAAAACCTGGACCAGAAATACACTTTTCTCCCATCTACAACAACAGAAAACCAGCTGTCATTAATTTGATTAAACTTTAAATTATAAGCTTTTCAGTGAAAACACGATCTTTTATTCTGTTTTTACTGCAAACAGTGTAACAAGGACTTAGTATCCAATACCACCCCTTATGCAACGTGATGATGCAACATTACTGGCACATTGCATCCTCCCATGACCTCTGCTTTCAGCACTTAACAGACACTGGTGCAATCCTCAAGACATAAGCATTAGGCCAGCAGAGACTGGAAAGGCATCATCTACACCAATTTCTTACTAGCAAGGAAAAAAAGTCACACAAATACCTCCTTACTGATGGAAACATAACCAAAGTTTCCACTGATGCTTAACTCTTCTGGCTGGTTAGGAATCCTGCATGCATTGGCATCCAGATAGCAAGAAACAGAAAACCTGAGTTGAAAAAGTAATGTCACTAGTGTCACCGTAAAGATCTTCTTGCTGAATACAGGGGCACTCATCACCTCTTCCCCATGAGCTCACCTCTATTACATCAGCAAATATGAACACAGAAGTCAGACATATACTAGTCTTGATTACATCATTTATTAAGTCAGCAGTGAGAACAGGGTACCATTCAGCCTCATCAGCAACAGAAAACCCCACGATCAGATCATATGCAAGTGTACACACGTGTAGAGACCAGGGCCATAATTACCCACTCTCTTTGAACCTTCCTGTTCTCCCAGCACAGCAATATTTTGACTTCACAGCAGTGCCCCAACTCCCTGTACTAGGATATGGCAGGATGACTAGGTATAATTAAGCCTATACAAAACAGGCTTATTTATGCCTTGCTAAATCACATGATGGAGACTTTGGGGAGTGTTGTGAGTCAGAGGGCTTTGGAAGCCCTGCCCAGCTATTTCCTCAGCACCTCAGCAAGGAGACAGCCCGAGCCAACTGCAAGCTGCTCAGCTTTGTAATTCAGAAGTTAAGAACTAGCCCAATGTTTTGAGCTTGCTAAGAAAGTTGGTACTATACTCCAAGCTGCAAGAACCCTTGCAAAACAATTTTGACTATATTTGCTAGGATTGATGTTGCAGCTTGTTTAAGCTGTAAGCTTGGTAGTACCTATGTGTAGCTATAGAAGCATTTGGACTTTGGACAAAAGCTTACAATAACATAATAAAGACTTTGTGGCATCTATTGTATAAGGGTCATTAGAAAAAGTAATCTTGCTATACATTTCTCTGTTGATTGAAAGTGGCTGTAAAGCAGGTAGGAAAGTTTGACAAAACTTTATGCCCAGGGATATAGGACTGATAAGTGCAACGCTATCCAGAAGTATAGCAAATACAGCAGGCAACTGCTTTCCTGACTGGGGGAGAAAAAAAACTTCTTCGGCATCTGCCCTTTGTCTTGCTTTTACCAGTTGAAAGAGAGGTTCTGAGTATAAAAAACTGCAAATATTTTGCTTGAACAGGATTACTTAATTATAGCAATAACAAGTATTGCAGGTTATTTTCATTTGCTTGTAGACAATGCATGTGATATCTCCTGCAGCAATTTTTCCTGGGATTGTTTAGGAGGGTAAGCCTAATCAAGAACAAGTATTTAATCACCTCTCTCTCATCTTGGCTTATCTAAGAGCTAATACACAAGGGCAAAAAATCAATGAAAACACATCTCAGACAAATTTTAATACAGATTAATGGCTCAACAGAGAAACTAATAACAGAATTTCTCATCATGTTTACTTAGGGCAAGGTAAGTCCTGTTCTGAAGGGATACTCATTCATTTGCTCCTTCCTGACAAACACTGGCCATCTGGAACCATAATGAACCATGGGGCCAAGCAGTTTGAAAGTATTAGTAAAACCTGTGATGTCAGTCAGCTCAAAGTATCAATAGCCCTGTTTCTCAGACAACAATCACAACAGCTATAAAGAAAGGAACGCAACAAAATGAGCAGTCATAGCAGTCAGATGGCAAGCCAGCACCAAGACAGACACACCTGGTATATATTCCTGACAGTGACACTGGAAACCATTGAGGAAGAGCCAGTAAAAGACATTTAATGTTTTATTACAGCTTACTGCAAACCCAGAGTGTTAGGGCAGAGTAAAAACAGGAAAAGGGCATGCATTTTGCATGGAAAAGCTGCCACTACCCAGGATGTTAAAGACATATCTCTGCTGAGGAATCTCTGCTGAGGAACCTCTGCCTCAAAGCAAAAGCCATCCTGTTCAGAGAATTCACCAAGTTCTCAGCAAACCAGGCTGCAATATAAAAATCCTCTGTAATAACAAATAAAAACACACAGGGAGAAAGGACATATACAATCAGAAACAACAGCTAGGTTATCCCTTCAGAACTTGACTATAGCCTTTAAGAGAAAGGCCAAGGATGCACTATTTTTACTGAAAATCCATTTCAAAGTTTTTGGGAGAACACAGCTAGAAAAATTACCACATAATGGGATAAGCTATTACAGCTTCAGGGATAGAAGCAGACAAGGGGATTTTGCAGCGCACACTGCCAATGAAAGGTTCTTCCCTGCAACTCCAAGGGGAAGGGAATGGACAGAGGTTATGGGATACCTATGTTGAAAGTTAATCATTTACAACAACACTGGAAAACATATGGATAAGAGAAAGGGGATGCAGAAAAGACTGGAAAAATGTAGTAAGCTTACTGTAGCAAATACTTGCAAGAGCTCAATGCAACATTTTTCAGCAGACAAGCATTGGTTTTGTACGTAAATACGTAAATCTAGTCAAAATAATCAAATATCCAGCAACAGATTCCTGAGTCTTCCAGTCAAGCCGAGGAAGCAGGCTGTGGGAAACTTAAGATGGACAGGGAGAGAAAACCTTATTCAAAATAAAAATATCACCGTAAGTCGCATTTGCTGCCTTTCAGAATCATGCAAAAAGCTAAGCCATCACTAATTACAATTATCACTCATGCGGAGCACAGCAGAGTCTCCCACAATAGAGTAAATACTTCAAGAAGTACAGAAAAGAAGCTTCAGCTGCATCACTACTCCCTGGAAAGTGGAAAAGCGTTGTAAGTAAATTAAAACTATTTCCAATTAAAGGCAGTGTGTTAAAGACCATTTAAACTTTTTTGCCCCCTGCACAACAATGAAAAACCTTTCTGAAAATTGTCTTTGCAGGTTATTTTCAGGGGATTTGCAGGATGTTTTCAGGGAACAAGAAGCTGCAGCATGAATCAAAACTTTAGTAACAGAAATAAAACATCACTATTCACTGCCTGCCTGCAAACCGGTCACAAAATGGTCGCGAAGGAGGAAGACTGTGTGGGCACTATGCAACTGCAGAGCAGCAGGCTGGCTGGGTCGCAGGCACCACCATGCTGGGATTACATGTTGCGTTCAGTTTTTCAGCCCATATTGCAGGCAGTGATTCTGCCTTGCAAGTTTGCCTGCACTGAATCCTTATTTCACATTTTTACTGTTTAAAAACAAACCACAAATTATCAAATCTGACCAGATCGGTTGCCCAAGGTGTCAACATGGCAAACCCTTCCCTTCGTCCCAGACTCAGCGCAACCCTGGCAGCAGCGCTGCAAGTTTCTACAGATTGTCTTGCTAAGACAAGCCTCAGATGCAGAGCATGCAGTAAAAGGCTAGGTCAGGCTGCAAGGCCTGTTTGCTCAACATCATTTTTGCCGAGCATGCTCCCCACTAAAACATGGGTTGCAGTGTGAACATTTCCCTTCCCAAGACAAAATACAACTCATTTCACAGTGAAAGCCAACCAGTTGTCAAATGGAAAGGCAACGACAGCCGAGAAGAGTCCTTAAACCTACAGCTGCCTCTGGAGGCATCTGCTCACACAGAACCAACTGTTGAACCCAGAGGCTCAGACAGCACTACCAAGACTCAGGATACAGTTTCCCATGCTGGTTAATCCAACACACATGTTGGTTAATCCAACACACAGAGCTGCCAGGGAGAGGAAGGGTCAAGCTGTCAGCAAGTGCCAGCACTGCCATGCACAGCCGTGAGATCAGCCTTAATGGTGCAGTGAATTGGAAGCACTTTTAAAACCAATCTTACCCCCCCAAAATTAATTTATACCCAGATAAGCAAGGCAATTTAGTCTGCCTTACACAACTACTAGTGCTGGCACTTAAGAGAGCTAGGGAAGGATCTCTCTGGTGGCAGGACAGGCTTTTCACAAAGCTTCACCTTTAGTATTCAAAGGCTTGGTATCCCCCTGACAAATTGCTAACATTTCAAGTCTTCACTTACCTATATCTGTCAATAATTTGCATTGCTTGGAAATTTCCAGCTTCACAGATGCTTTCAAAAATCAGATCTGATGCTCTCAAAATGCAGCTTGTACAACATTTTCCAATACAGAAAGCTGGTCACGTGGCATTTGCCCTTCTTTCCTTTGGCTGCTAGGTTGCATTAAACAGAAGCTAAAAATACATTAAATATTTTCTAGTGCAACTTTTCAACATAAGTGATTGTTATAGCAGCCACAGGGTTGTTGGAATAAAGGGAAAGAGATCTTGTAACCACTATTCAGTTGAGAAGCCTACTGAAAGTCCAGAATGCCTTGGTGTGTGTACATAGAAAAATTGTCTTAACACTGATACCTTTAACAAAAACTTCAAGAACTCAAATGAACAGATAATCTCTTTTTGCTCCAAGCAGGCAACATAATTACAAAATTTATCTAGAAGACATAGTTCAATGAAATGATGCCTAATATGCCAGAGTCTGACAATCAACAGGTTGCCAGGAGAAAATTTGCATCCGAGCAAGCTACAGACCTGTTCAGCAAGAAAACATTTAACAGGACTGGCAGTCCACATTTAACATCATGTGCAAGTAAAGCAGTTTTTCATAATGTTTGCGCAGATGCAGCACTCTTACAGGCCTCACATTCATTAGCTTACATGCCACATGCTTATATGACACAGAGCAGTACCCCTGAAATACAAACCAAGGCACTGGAAGATCTAAGTTTCTCTTGTCAAATATGCAGTGCCAGAGTGATAGAGCAGTCCAATTCCCAAATACCCCTATGCTGCTGTAGACAGACACCCATGCTTCCACTCAAACATACCAGCAAGACCATGTTTAGAATTACTCTCTTCACTTGCTCTGCTTGGCTATCTGACTTCTTGATTGGCACTGCTGCCCCCATGTTTCTGAATAAATCCATGAAGTTCTTCCATGCCTGCAAACTTGTCTTTGAAAAGGGTGGAGAAAAATAAAAAAAAATAAATTATTTGATGGGAAAGCAAACAGTTAAACCTCTATACAGCTACTAGTGCTACGGTGATGTGCTTCCCTTCTGCATGACCTCATCGGCTCGAGTACAGAGCATGGAGGAATTCCAATCTTCAGAGAAATAGGTCTGTTCCTCTTGCACAGCAAACAACTTCTTAACGTTAGATGGGAACTAACCTTAGAGGCCAGCAGAACAAACCATTCATCCAGCTTCACCTAGAGTGGCTTAGTTGGCTCAGCCCCTTCAGCTCTCATCAATGCCCAGGGTGATGCTGCCTGACCCCAAGAAAATACTGGAAAATCTTAAACTTATCTCTAATGTACATCAATCCACAGGTTTACCTGTGTAGTAACAGGTAATTTGTTCAGCTCCTTCCCATTAACAGCAAGACATGGATCAATATCCTAGTAAGTAAATCAACCATACGACCTCCAGCCTTCATTTTGTACAAACTGAATCCAAGAGGGATAATTTGCAGAAATCCCGGCAGAAGGGATTTCATAGCAACTACTAGTTCCCATGGAAAGTTGACAAATAGTAGCAAGTTGTCAACAAATTATCAGCAAATTTCAGTACAACTTCACAGGCAGTTCATGTTTCATCCTTAATTTTTTTTGTCTATTCTTTCAATCATCCCTGCTTCAGCTGATTCTTTCAGATGCAGCCCAAGGGGATGTTTCAACCTACGTTCTGCTCTATTTGCCCAATACTTTTTTTTTTTTTCCAAGGCACTACAAAGAACATGTCTGGTATCTTTAATACATCAACAGTGTTCAGTAGTTAACAAATAAGCTCCAGGACTTCAGAAATACAGTAAGTATACTCTAAGTCAGGATAAGAATATTTTGCCTGTCCATTTCAACAAGGGGAATTTTTACTGTAGAAACACTCCCCAGTAACTATCTCTATTAATTTTGCACTTCTATCAGCATGTGCAAATGCTTATCCACTTACACCATGAATAAATACAAAGAAAAAATTGCTCTTCCCACAAGAACCTTCATGCATTATTTTTAATTAAAATCAGTTTAATGATTGATAAGCTCTAGTATTTCAGCAGCAACTCAAGAAGTGGTTGACTTTTCAGATACAATGAAAAAATGAATATAACTACATAGCTAGTATATTTAGATAGTTTACTGGTTTTCAAACATAGGAAACAGTGAGGATTTAACATGTAAATTGTCATGACCAAGGGCAAAAACGCAATGAACTTTTTTCAATGATCAGGAACTTCAACTATATAAACTTACTGAATTTTATTTCCAATGCTTAGTATCTCACAAAATTACTTTTAACATACTTCCTACATCAGGAACCAATGATTTTTCAGTATTTGATCCGTAGCGGGTGGGGAGAGGGGGTCCCATAACGTCAGCACAGGTGCTATTTTGAAAAGCTCTCCGCTTATACCCCTGAAGCAAGTGAAAGAATTTCCCATTGTCTAGGCCCTTCAGTGGCTCACAGAGCCGGCGGAGGCAGCAAAAGGCAATTCCATCAGCCTGTGGGCACACGAAGGAATTCTCTCTTACTGAGAGCTGGGACAAGTGATTCCAGGTTAGCCAGACAACAGACCAAGGCTTCACTTGGTGCTGAAGGGGAGGAGAGCAGGTATAGGGCAGTGCAAGTCCTGTGACTCCGAGGAGCCTCCCTAAGCCCGTGTCTCTCGCGGGGTAACCGTCTGAGGCCACATGACTGTTTGAAACAGCAGCTGCAGCCGCCTGTTCTTCCTCAGCTGCCGCTGAAGGGAAGGGGGACAACACACAAGAGGGAGCGATTCCTCTTTTGTACTGTTACTTTATTTTGTAGTAAGTTCCATGTAGTATATAAAATATAACAGGAAAAAAACTGAACAAAACCTACAAAATAAATTGTCCAGCTGACAAACCACTACACCTCTGCCTTCCTGGTTCACTGATGTTACCAGAACTCATGTACTGCTTACCTTGTACTTTACAGTTCTCTAGTGAATGAAGCTACATAAAAAGCTGATATGTTTCAATTAAGCCAGAGTTACATGACAGATGTAGAGGAAAAAAATGGCTTTCCCAAGCCACAGCTGCCCCGACACAGGTTACAATGATGTCTTGCTATACTGTAATAACGCTCATTACATCAAGGACCTTCAAAGAACCTCTGAAAAAAAGGATTCACATTAAACATTTTAAAGGAAGGTCATAAATACTGCACTGTACCAATGGTACCTCCCAACATTCTCTTTACGCCTGAGGAGCATTTGCGATTTTAAAAAGCTACTACATAGATGACACCAAACCCAGAGGTAGGTTACAAGCAAAGGTAAAATACAGGCAAAAAGAGATCCCTTTAGAGCTAGGCATTGCACAAACTGCCCAGCAGAACACAAGGCAAAATGTCAACAACTTTTTCCTCCCCTCTTAAATTTACATTGCTCACATGGTGCATTTAATTTCTAGTGCCATAAAGAACGACAGTGGATGATCAGCTGCTAGTAAATGCAGTCATGCCAAGAGAACAGCTTGAAGTTATTCAAGCAAAAATCTGTTACGGTGCAAAACTAGTGCACTGAACTGCTACCCCTTCATGTTCAGGAAGCAACTTGATGGTAGAGAACTGAAGGGTTTTTTCTTTTTTTCCTTTTGACATGGGAAATATTCTGCATAATCAAGAGGAGAACAAACTGCTAAGTCTATGTGGTAGGAGTCAAATACATTACATTTAGTCAAAAGGTTAGATGAGAAAAGGAAGTTTAGAAATGAGGGAAAAAAGCACACTTATCTAGCATCAAAGTGTCAGTGTTTTTTAGAAAAAAGTTACTGCACCAAACAAGCTGTTAAGACAGCTTGTCTTCATTATCATCTGGGATCAACATAAGGTTGATAACAAACAACATGTGTACATTTCAACAAGCATGAGAAACATTTTTAAGTACAATAGTTAACAGCAAATTAAACCCAAGTTTTAATGGTGTAAGCCTAGGAAATGCAGACAAGACTTTTGTCTTCATTACTTTCCTGTGCACTATTTGGTGAAAATCAAAAGTAACAATGCTCAAGATTCATTTTATTTCTACTTCCAAAGGAAAAAGGGAAAAGGTTAAATAAAACTGTTCTCCAATTTGTTCTCCACTATATGTACACCCACACACATACACACACGCACATGCACACACCCCTCAAACTGCACTGACATTTCTTTTTGACCAAAAGAGTAGATCCTGGGAGTAAGTGCAAAATGCAAAATTAATTGACAGAAAATGCTGAACAAACAGCATCATAAAAATACAAAATATTTATATTACTGAACTATTAACAGATGATGTTCTCCGTTTCTTTAAAACTTTGGAACCACATAGCTGATTTCTTAAATCTAGTCCATGCCAGCTTCCAGAACTATTAATGATTTAGTTAGCTTCATTCTTTGATGCTTCATCAAAGTTTTCTACGAGATCTGAAAAAGATGAAGATATAAATACAGTATGCCCAATAACACTGTCTTCATATGCTTAATGAAAACGCACATATTATGGGAAAGCTGAAGTCATTCTTAATTCACGTAGAGTTTCTTCTGGGAGATTTTAAGGGGCTTTAGAAAAGCATGAACATATAGAAAGGACTAGAAATGCAACAGCAGTCATAACAGTGGAAGTTTTAACATGAAATAATTAAGATCCAATTTTCAGATGTGTTCTTTCTTGAGACTTGAGCCAACAGTTAGACACCCACTGTTATATTTCAAGAAATTTTTGTTGCTTTGGCTAATACACTATACTAATGCACACAGAACAATGTTGTTAGTAACAGTTAGCAAATCTGTGCCTCAAAAAATAGCTTTTTTTTTTTTTTTTCTTCTAACACAGAAATAAACATCCTTTCTCCAAACTCTGATTTAAAAAGACAACTGATAACTATTGGGTCATTTTACAAATATTTTGTTTTGTAACATACATCTCTATACAGACATTATCTAGATCATCTACTCAACTCTCTGGAAGTACTTTTACCCGAGAAGTTAAACAATTTGCCCAAGTCAACCTATTTTCAAAAGCTGGAATCAAAAATTGTTGCCCTTCTAATGCTACTCAGCATACAAAGTTTCTTTTAGCAAGTGAAAAGTATATCAAGAGCCAAAACTGCATGAATTAAACTATTTATACAATTCACAGCCATATAAGCCCATGTGCCTACCTGGGACATCATCGTCTTCTTCATCAATGTCTTCAGATTTTGGTGCTTTACTATCCAAAACTATAAAAGAAAACTGATGTTGAGTCCTCCTTATACTGAATTAGAGACAATCACACAATAAAAGGCACAACATATGCATTAGAAAACATTTGCTTTTCCAATTGCAGACACAAAAATGATGGGTGTCAACCAACCCTCAGTAATCAGTATCAGCAGAAGGCACATTTGTGAGCATCCTTAGCCCAAAGTAGATATGTTAACATAGCTCTTTCTCACAAAACAGGGATATCAAATCCTCACATAATAAAGCGTCAAGTGATACACAATAACCCCAATATTCCCAGAATCGAAGAATGGCTGAGGTTGGAAGGGACCTCTACAGACCATCTAGTCCAACCCCCAACATTACTAAGCCTTAAGGAGGGGAAGGAGAGAAAAAAAAAAAAA
>VZSV01000043.1:2594757-2614593 GCA_013398735.1 Nothocercus julius
GCTCAGAGTAGAGTTGGGAGGTGGGAGTTTTGTTCCTAAAGATACCTGTGAGTCCAAGTTGAAGGAAATATCAACTTCTTTGAATGTTGGGGGTGGAAAAGACTTCCGCCTCCTTCCATACTTTGCTTTCTGACATAGTAGGTCAATAACACATGTCCTAGTTTGGTGGGAGAGGTGCTGCTGTCATTGCCCTAGTTGACACAACCCCCTGCCTGGCTCTTGAGGGCCAAGGCCAAGTCGTTTGACTTGGACTAGGTTTTGAAAGGAACTTTGAAGATGAAAAGCTGGCATATCTGTTAAAAGGTAAAATCTACCAAGCTTTCCTTTGCTCCTCTCTGTGATAAATCCAGTCTGTACCACAGCAGAAGGCAACTACACAAGTATAGGGGAAAGGACACTGGCCTTTTCCCATCAAGTTTCTGAACTGTGTGTGTTAAAGCACATGGGTTGCTTGATGAGCTCCAGCTGACTCAGTATTTCAGATTCCCTGATTGCTTTTTGGTTTCTGAAGTCACTTGCAGGGTCATCAGAGAAGAGGGGATATTTAGAGCTGCATCTTTTTTGTTTTTTGTTTTGTTTATTTTTACCCGCTGTCCCCAACTCTCACCTTTGCCAACATCCAGAAGAGATAATATGTCCTAAATGCTCCTTGCAGCCCTACAGAGCCATCACATTTTATGGAGATGCAGTTTATTTTAGCCCCAGTCCTGATAGTAGGTAAATGTTGGATGGATTTAAAGTTCTTAACTGAAGTTTCTTTTGCCCGATGATATTTTATCTCATCCTACAGCTAAGTTTTCGTTTCTTTTTCTTTTTTTATTCTTTGAAAGAAAAGCTTTTATAAAAATGGAATCATAGTGGTGCCTAAGATAGTAATGCAGATTTCCTTTTATAACTATAAAAGGAATTACTTAATTTTACCTGCCACAGTGGCAGCTCACTACATTATGTAATACGATGCACTGTCAAAGACTGGTTTTTGGTTGCAGTACTGAAGCTTATCTGAGCTACAGAATTGGCATCCTGCCCTTGGAGTAAAAAATGTTTCCCCATTAGTATATGAACCATTAGCAGTAGCCATCTGTTATTCTTTTAAAAACAAAGCAGTGTAACAGGTGCATTTGTTGGGTTTGAAAATCTTACCAGTGCAAAGGAATAACAGAAATTAAGTCAGGCCTTACAAAGAAGATTTCAAGGTGCATTCCTCTTTCTTGAGTAGATATAATGCTTATGTTGTTAGAAAGCAGAGAGAGAACCTAAACCCAGGATGGGCAGTTAGGGAAAACAAACACTAGCTGCTCTTAACTTTGTTCTGTTTCAATGTTTGTCATTTTCTTAGATGGCTTCAGTAACAGATGCCAGATACAGGCAGAAAGATACTTCAGATCAAAATTTTGATTACATGTTCAAACTCCTGATCATTGGCAACAGCAGCGTGGGTAAAACGTCCTTCCTCTTCAGATACGCGGATGACACGTTTACACCAGCCTTTGTTAGCACAGTAGGAATTGACTTCAAAGTGAAAACCGTTTATAGGAATGACAAGCGGGTGAAACTGCAGATTTGGGTAAGTACCAGTGTTTTCAAAAAATGCTTTATTTTAAACCTAACAGATGTGTGATGGTAAAATATGGTTTCTTTGGAAATAGATTGTGGATTAGTATAGATTTATATTGCTCCTGTGGCTGAACTTGTACAGGTAAGCTGGAGGGTCCCTTTGCTCAAAAACCCACCTTGAGACTTTCTCAGACTTTGAGTTACAGCATCTGAGGCCAGCAGAAAAAAGCAAACAAAAACCAACATCTCCTGAAGTGCAGAGCAGGAGACCAAAGGCAAGCAATTATGTGAATAGCTTGTGATGTTTGTTTATTTTTACGAAAAGCAAGTGATTTCTTTCATGACATAAGTTGACAAATTACTTAAATTGCCTTTGTGCTATGGGGTTGATCCTGGTAGTGCTTAATCCTCTGTGTCCAAGTGAATTATTAAACATGCTTAAAAAAGCTAGGCAAAGATTGCCTTATTTTGAAGCTCCAAAAAGCCTCATCTGAATTTCTGAGTAAAACTCTCTCCTGTTTTGTAGAAAGATTTCTGATAATAGAGATCAGACTATCATTCTCTTAAACAACTTCCAGGAGCTAGGTCAGTAACACAGAATATCTGTCTATTAATGGTTTATCTCACAGGCTAGGTTCAGTATTAGAGGTAAGCTGAAACTGCACAGCATTTCACCCAACCTTGCCCCAGCCAAGAGCACAGCCTTCTAATTGATCCATATGCAGCAGATATAGAATTAATCTTTAATTATCAGATCTCAGTGCAGTAGTATAGCAATCACAACATTAATTCTCATTGTGACTGTCATGAATTCAGAGTGATAATCTAAAATGAGGATTTTGTTTGATAATGAGGATCTTTGTTGCTAAATACTCGCTTTGAAACTAGTGTAGATAACATGGCATGGAACTATTTGCTTCCATTAAGAGTCTGAGTTATGGAAATATTCAGACTTTAGGCCCACTAAGAAATTTAATATGTCTTTCATCCTATGTTTGATTTTGTTAACCTCAGAACATGAAATGCTCTAATAAACTGTGTAAAAGCAATACAGAAAGAACCATGAAAGATGCATTTTTTTTATAAAGGTACTGGAATTAAAATGAATTATGAGAGCTTTAGGTAAATATGTTTTGAAGGCTTTTGGGAAAAATAAGCTTTAATAATCTTAAACTTTCCATGAAAAGGGATAGTTTGTCAGGCTGATTCTGTGGAGAGCACTAGCTAAAGTATCTGTAATACTGGAATATCAACAAGATGGATTTGAACTTTTATTTTCCATAAAAGGTTCATGTCAGTGCTTGACAGTTCCTGCGGTGACTTGTGCTCTTTATTTCTGTGCTCCTTGCAGGTATCCCTGATGTGTGTCATGATTTAAGAACCTTAACAAAAGCTCTAAGTGTGTTAAAAAACAAACAACAACAACAAAAAATGAACCTAAAGAAAACCACAGTATTTGGACTTGTTTACATCCTCCCTGTCATAAGTCTAAACCTATAATGTCAATGTAGTTTCAGGTTACATGTAGTAGTGGAGCTACCAAAACTGTGTGTAGGAAAGAAATTGTCTTTCTATCAACTTGTTTTCTAAGTTTTAAAAATGATTTACAGTCTCTATTTTCACTATCAGTGGGAGGTGGCAATACCTCAATTTCAGCTGAACCATATTCAGAGAAAGATATTATTTAATGATAAGATGGGATTAAATTTACAACATTTAATGAAAAACAGTGTATGTCGTGACTGACATTTAACAAAAGCAAAATGGACTGTTGTAATTCTTTTTGCAAAACCAGGAAGTAAACTGTCACCTTTGAGAACAGCTGGAAGAATATTTATTTTTGTAAGCTGTTGTGTACTGGGTAACACAAGCATATTTTGGAATACTGGAAACTTATTTTGTGCTGTGTTACAAGTGTGCTTTGCATAACCCTTTCTGCTTCTGTAAAAAGCAAAAGCCCACATAGACACAGAGCAATGGAATCACTAATTATTAGTTTATCCTAGCAGTATGTGCTTGTAAATGGGATGGAGTTACTGGATTTAAAGAACTATAGGAAGGAACTTGCTACATTTCAGTATCTATTACTAGCAAAAATGGCATTGGAAGAAGGTGCAGCTGCAGTGAGGTGGCACTGGTCGTGGCTGCTCTGCAGAGCTCCTTCCAGGGACATACAAAATGGGTTGGGAACAGCTGAAGGAGGCTCACGTGGAAGTAAAACCAGAAGAGAATTAAGTCTGAAACTACTTGATTTTTAGGGTAGGATGCAGCTGCGAGAGATCAGGGAAGAAGGCAGAGGGCAAGGGGAGCCTGGCAGGACCTGATTGCTCCCCATTGTCTACTGCTGATAATGTGTTACCTCCCAGCTGTGAGCATGGGACTCCCTGCTTCCATTTGTTTAACACTGTCACTTGACATTTAACACTTTGCCTTTGCTTAGAACTTTCCAGCCATGTTGGTCTTTTTTTAACTATGAGCATCTAAGATTGATATTAAGTCCGAACTGGATTGGGTTTAATATGATTTTTTTTTTTTCCCTAAGGGAGGAAGGAGAAGGTGCAAGTGTTTAAATTAACCACTTGAAATTTCTATATAAAATCCAGAAAGTAACACTGTTAGAAACCTGTAATGTTCTCTGCACCGCAGACCTGCATCTCTTTCAGCACATCCATGCTTACACAGCTCAGTTAAGTGTGTGCAGCTGTGGCTGATGAGAACTGGCAGGCTGGAGATTTTGCACAAATAACCTTCATGTAAGTTTGAAAGGAGAGAAAAAATTCTCCCAGATGGTTACCACTGAACTTTCTGAATATCAATGACTTTCTATGTCTACTTGCTTTGGCCTGTGTTGATAAGAAGAGCAGAATATCTTCCTTTGATTATTTATTTAAGATTATTTAAGCTGATTTAAGTTTTTTTTTTTTTTTTTAAGCTAAATAAAATTCATACCCGCTCAAGTCCTAGTCACCTGGCATGTAGACTCCTAACAGGTTGCAACACTCGCTGACATCAGCACACTATCTGACCTGTCCTGCAGTTAGTATCTCTAGTAGAAGCTGATCCATACTTTTAAGATAAGAGATCTAGTTTTTGTTTTTGGGTGTGTTTGTGTGTTTGGGTTTGAGGGAGGCCTTTTCTTGAATCAGAATATGATAAGCTGTCAGATATAATGATTAAGAACAGAGTGCTGCTCTGTTCAGTTTTGATGTAATCAAAACCTGTTTGCTCTGTTGACATTAAAGCCTCAAGCACCCAAATTGGTATTTATAATAAGATTCCTAACAGCTGTGCTAGACACACGTCTGGGAAATGATCTACTCACTTGAAAAGAATGTCTTTTCTCTAGAGTTTAGGAACATGGAGAAATAGGGCATATCAAAGATATTCATGGTGTTTTTAAGGAAGAATGTAGTTCTGCTGGCTGGAGAACAAAACAGTAAAGTGATTCTGAGAGGGATTAAGTGAACTAATGTTGCTTTTTTAAATGCTGTTTATATTATCATTTTTGTTAACATGCAGTGAATAGATTCTGGAGCCTCTTAAATGTTGAATCTTCTACGGCTTTTTTTGTCTTGTTTAAGAATGATAGCTGCATGTAAACTGAATAAATGACTTCTAGTAAGAAAGTTCGCTTTGTAATTGGATGACGTTTGGCAATTATCCTTTATCCTTTAACGTATTTTATGTATACGTATTATGCAGATATTCTAACGTCAGCATATATATATAACTCTTAAAACTTTATAGCACTGCCATCTACAAAAAATATATTTTTAGAAGTACTTCCTATGGTAAAGTTATGAAGAGCTCATTTATAATCTGTGTCTGCATATGTAGTGTACATGTGGATTATTTCCTGATCAACAGTTTTGTATTCCCATAGTTGCTAATTACTGATCAGAAAGGAAAGCTATTATATTTTCAGCTAGGTGTGTTTTCTTATTATGAATAAATCTCAAAGGTAATGTTTTATTCTTAGCAAATGCATAGAGGTACAACTCAATACAGTGTTCAGGTTGCCTAGCAGCTACGTAAGGCTACCTGGTCCGCATCCAAATAGCAGAAGAACAAATCAGAAAAAGGGATTTTGATTTTAGGTGACAACAATGAAAGCAGGGTGTTTGTTGTTTGTTATGTTTTGGTTTCCATTCCTGTATGTATTTGTGTGTCCCTTGGTGGTGAGTAATAATGGATATGTTCAGTAGATTTCCAGAGTGATGTATTGGTAAGATCAAATCCTGAGGCGGGGTGAGTTCTGGGCCTTCCTGCAGGCCACATCCCAGCTAATTCTGTGAGCAACTTGGTTAACAGCACAGCCTGATTGATACAAAATCATTGGTAGTGGTCAGCCCCAAATCCTTGCATGCCAGAACACTTTGCACATCACTCAATATATGGTTCATGTGAGGAACTTTCAGAGGCTTGATGCAAGTTTCTTTTTTTCAAGCTAAAACATCAGGTAGAAGCAGGAGAAGGTTTTTTTCCTTTCTAGACAACCCCGCGAGAGAAATGCAGCCCACCCTTTGCCAGTGTGTTGCATGCTGGAAAGGTGCAGAGTATTGGGATTCCCAGTCTCTGTCATGTGTTTTAATTGCCCAGATTGTCCTGGGTTCTGAGTATCTCAGAATTAAAACTGTAACACTTCTTTAGATGTGTTTTATTTTCATTTTCCCCCATAAGAGAGGATGTACTTTTGTTCCAGTTTTGCAGACAGAGAATTGACTCTCTTAGTGTCTGTACTTTGAGGCACGCTGTCAAATTTATCCAAGGTTTAATGGGTCAGCTAGGTCCTCTTAAGTGACTGCATTTGAGCTTTTAACCCACCCCAGGTGTAAGGTAGAGTCTTCAATGAGGCTTGGTCTGGTCAAATGAAATAACTTCAAATATTTTTGTGTTTTTTTTTCTTTTTATTCCACATCTCATTCTGTAAGCACAGCTAGGAAGAAGGAGCAAAGCAACATCATTCTGTTTTTGTGGGAAGCCTCATGGCAAAGGGAAGTGTAGCAACTGCTACTTATGCTGAGTGGCAGCTGCCATTGAAAAACTGAAAAGCCTAAATGAAAGCAGACCCCAAGCTGTAGCTGCCCAGAAGGCAAAAATGCAATGTTTTAAAGAGCTTTTTGTGTCAATTGTCACCTGAATGACAGGATGCTACTGCAAAACTCACCTGATAAGTGGAGGGGATTCAGAGAAGTAATGCTGGAAACTAAATTCATTTATTCATTTAAAGAAGGTAAGATTAGAACATCATCATGCTTAATTGTAAATTTTAATGTTAATTGCGCACTTAACCAAAAGCTAATTATGCATTTCAGATGAGAGAGTCATTTACTCCTCTGGCATCCCATTCCCATTATGTTTTTGATAAGTTCTTTATAAACAGTGACTTTAAATTTGTTTCTTAAAAAATATGAGTTCTGTAATTTAATAAATGGATGTGATGGTGATAGATGTCTCTAAAGATAGGTCTCAGTCTGCTCAGTACATTTGCACTTATAGTGAGATCTTCTGGTTTGATATCTAGACCAAGAATTGAAGTGGGCAAAGTCATGACAGTGAAAAGAGCATGTAGATCCATATAAGGGAGACCAGGATTACTTCCTTCTTACAGCACTAAAGGCTTATTGGGTCCCAAAAATTACATTAGTCAGGAGTGGGAGGCCATAACGCCCTACTCTGATCAGATACTCTGCACTTTTTTCACCCTCGAAAAGGAGATGCTATAGTAGTGTCTGTAACTCAATGCCAAAGTCTTGGCCATAGCTCAAATAGTAATTCTTCTGTTCTAGGAAGCACATCATGGTCATGCAACTCCAACTCTTCTGTAAGATTAGACTTGCAAGAGAGACAAAAGGGAGCAAAATAAAAATCTGTGTTTTAAGAGGAAGGAAGATGGGCAATAGGGAGATACTTACAAAGTAACAAAAAATACCAACCAAAATGCTACCTGTGGAGAAAACATACCTAAGTTTTGTGTACCTACTTGCCTAAGTAGGTAGGCTTAGACTCTGACATGGAGGTGAGCCAGTGCATACTGAATATTTTGCAGCTTATTCAGCCATTCCATGTGAAATAATTAAGTATGGCCTGAAGGGCCAGTAGTGGCAGAAACAGAATTAGTGTTTTATCCTTATTTATGCATTATATGACACTGGTTTAAGCTAAATTTAGTGCTGCTTGTCGCTGGAAGCAGTGGTCTGCCACTCTCCCTCAGGCACACGTTTCCCTTCCCTTCTTTCTCCTTTGCCAACAGCCATGATTATTTGGTTGCAAGGCAGGCCGTACTTGCTCACTCATCTGACCAAAACTTGATCCTTTTGCTGCAGGGTTGTTTTTCAGGCTGGTGTAACTCACGCGCCTCCACGTGTTCCTTAGCAGTGACTCAAAGCAAGGGACAGAAGTGTGAAGTCAGGGCCGTGCATGTTCTTCCTTTCAGTAACAGCTCAGAGGTAAAGCCATTTAAGCCAGTACATAGAGATTTGTATCAGAAAAAGTTCGAGTGGTATGAAAAAAAGTATGACTGCAAATAAATGTGTGTAAAACCACCAGAAGAAATAAAAGAGCAAGGTTGAAAGTGCTCATACTGATAACTGAGGACATGATTGCTGGCAGTAAAGGTCTTGGACACTGGGAAATGTGTGGTTTGCATCAAGACCAAAAACCTGCACTCCAGTAAGGCCGCAGCACACGTGACTGACCATCACAGAAGATGCTCAGTGAACTGTTTTTTTTTTTTTGTTTTGTTTTGCCTTTTTGTTGTTGTTGCTTCAAAAAGAAGGCAAACTGTACTCATAAATGTATGTGAAGCAAGGAAGCAAAGACTAGGGGCAGCAACCTTGCTTAGGGTGTGTGGGAGTTAGAGACATTTTTTTTTTTTTTTTTGTTATGCCATATGGGAGTCAGCAATTATTATGGCTTTTTTTCTTCCTTTTTTTTCCCTCAGATAATTCAGATTAAATCTGAGATTTTCCTCAGCTAACTCAGATAGTGTTGAATGAGTCAGCATGGAAGAAAAGGCTAAAAGATAAAGGCAGATCCAGTAAAACCTCTTTCATGTAAGCTCAGTTTTATGTCCAAACTAGAACTGAAAACCAGCACTCTAACTTGTCCTCAACCACTGATTTGTCCTTTTGTGGTGTGTACATGCTCAGTATTGCCAAAATTATATATATTTTTCTCTGTTTAAAACATAAACACTTCTTACAGAGGTGTCATTTTAAAAAATTGACAAAAAGAAATCTGGAGTTGAATTTGGCCCTCAATCTAATGCAAAGTTATAAGGAGATAACAATGGGATTGAAGTGATTAACTATAAACAGAAATAAACCTCCCATGTCAACTGTTTAACTGCCAACCTAGGAGTGCTCAGTAAGCTTAGGCTGCTAAACAAATTGAACAGCCTCCCAAAGCATAAGCAGAAAAACATTCGAATAACAGGATAAATAACAATCCAGATTTTGCTACCACAAAGGTGATACTATCTCCTTATAACTGTGCATTAGAGTGAGGAACAAATTCAACTCCAGTCTCGGCTCTTATTTTGCTGGAGTTATTCCTTTTTGCAGGATTAAATTTGATTTCACTGCAAGGTGGAATCTTTGTGCTGCATCTTTGCAAAATGATAAAATTACTACTTGACTGCATCCAGAGGTACCATGTTGTATCCAAATCAGAGTGCATTTCTTTTAATTGCTGTAGAGCTTCTGATAGCTCAAAGATCTGGACCTTTCCTAACAAAATGGGCTAATGTCAGCTTGTTGTTCAGTAAGGAAAAAGCTTTACATGGGAAAATTTCAAGTGGAATTCCTCTTGAGATAGCAAGTCAGTGAGGCTCTGGAATGACAGCAGTGTTACTGGCCTCCTGACCTCTTGCAGGTCTTGCCTTTTACAGCAGAAACCAGAACAGATACTTTGGTACTGCCCAGTAGAATAGACTTTCTTTCCTTCCCATTTTTCATAAGGAATTAGGCTGATGTGCCTCAATATGTTTTCCTGTTGTCAGGATTGTATCAGAATCACCCTGATACAATTTTCTCTTGCATTTTTTTCTTCTACCTTATGACTAGGTATATGTGTATTTAAAAGTGTTTGGTTACACTGTGGTCAGTCAGAGATTGATACAGTGGGTGGTGTTTATGACTCTTCATCGTCTTTGACTGAAGTGAGCACATGCATGTGTTGTATCTTTCTGGTCAAAACAGGTCACATTTATAATTTTCATGCAGTCTGTTTGCTACTGTGTTATTTTTTAATAAAACATGAGTAAAATGAATGATCAAATTTTGAAACAGAACTAGTGACCTGAGACCACTAGAACAAGTTATCAGATGTTAGAAATTGTGCTTTAGGACCCTGGCAGTGGGGACTTATTTTCCGTTTTCTAGCCATTTAACGTTATCCTGATTTGGTGGCCACTGATTTTCTGTATTTCTGTCAGCAAGGACTGTTTTCAGTCTTGTGGAAGGAAGGTTGTACAAGTATCTATGAAGTATTCTTTGATTTTTTTTTTTTTTTTTTTTTTTTTATTAGAACGGGAAGCTAGAGATGAGCCTTCCAGGACAAGTGAAATTGTGACATTACCCCTTATCCACAACAGAAAATTGTGTTTTATTTTGTTTTGTTTCTTAAATAAACAGATCCCCAAATTGACTTCCTACCTGGTTATTGTAGTTAAATGCTGCTGAGGCCATAGTTTAACCACAGTGCTGAAAGAGTGACTTGGTCGCTCTGTGTAGTTGCATTGGAAGATATCAACAGAAATCAGCTGTGGGGCTAGATATGTCATTCATTAGCAGTGTAGCACCTTGCATTTTTATAGTCAGGGGTGGATGCAAATCAAAAGTATTTCCAAAGCTTTTCTGACTTTGTCGCAGCCTGGGCTTTGCTCTGTTGCCAAGATGTTCCTTCTTCCAAATGGAGCTGCTGGTCCCATGTGTTTTACCTAGGTTGCACATGGCACCCTGTGCTTCTGTCATGACCTGTATCTTGTTTGAAAAGTCCTCTATTTGCTGATTCTACTTAAGATCTGTTTGTTTGCTAATCATATATCAGATATTCATTTCTTTTCTGTTAGATGTTCATGTGAGTGACTAAAAGTAAAGGAGGCAAGAGAGTTTGAAGCTGTGGGGCAGCAGATGAATGCACTGTGGTATGAGCTGCTGTGCTTCAGTAACTTCATAGAGAGTAACACTGAAGTGATTGAACTTCATGTGTTATTTAAAGAAGGGATTATCAGGGTGTATTTTCTCAGCTAGCTTCTGCCTGACTAGTCATGCTGACAAGCAATACAGACATTTGTCCCAGTGCTAGACCATAATGTCACAGAGGGAGAGTAGCGTGTGTAGATACATATGTGCATGTGTGTTACTGATATCTATCAAATAATACCATCTACTGGCAATTGCTCTAGTCAGAGTGATAAAATAAAAGAGGATGTGCAGGGGATCTGTGTACAGGATGTTTACTAGGCAGCATATTCACCCTTATGCTGTTTTCATATGAGTCTATTCAAAATTCTGGCTGCCGCTTCCCTTCCTTTGGTCTCCAGATCCGTGATAAAGCTGCGACTGCTGCGAAGTCGCTGGATGTTGGAGTGCCATGGTAACTGTATCGGCTGCGCTCCCGCCAGCGTGTGCAGAGCTCTCCCCCAGCCCGCAAAGGCAGCAAGGGCTGTCAGTGCCAAATTGTGGTCGACTGGTGCAAGTCAGCTTTGATAAGTCTGTGAAAAGTCTTTTACAAAAGAGTCTGTAGATTTCAGTCTTCTAAGAGAGAAGAAAGATAAATGTGTCCTGTCAAATGTGTTTTGCATCTTCCACTGCTGCCCCCCAGTCTATATTTTCCTTACTGCACATCTCAGCCACATGCTATATGTGTTTCTATAAGGCTAGACCTCTCTTCATGTACTTTCCACCCAGGTCTGTACGTTTCTTTTCTTTTTTGGAGGAAGAAATATTCGGATAGCATGCTGGTGCATCAGCTGATTGCATACAATATAACACTGGAAACTTTAGCTGGGGCAAGGCTAATTAAGAATTACTTTTTCTAAGTCTCTCTTGCGTAAAAGTAGAATGGCAGACATTAACCCTTATGCTTCTGTTAACTAGCTAGTCTGACTTAGCTAGATTGTGAAACTGTCCAAAATGTGAAGAAAATCAGCCGTTCCTGTGCGTAGGTATATTCGTTTGTTTTTTCCAAACAAAGACTCTTAGTCACTTCTACTGTAATTATCAGTTTCAGTTCAGTGGTGAGCCAGCCCCAACGAAGACTAACCGAGGCTAACTGCAATTTGGGGTATATATCATGCAACTTCTGAGAAATTTGCAGACATAACTATAAGAATCAACCCTCAGTGTGTTACATCTTCGTTATCTTCTTGGTAAATACTTTTGTTTGTATGGCGCAGTTGTAAAACAGAAGCTTTTTCAGCTGGAAGTCATTTCCACCCACGTGCTGCTCCCTTTGCACACAATGCTGACAAAGGCAACAGAATGGGGAAGCAAGAACAGAGCTGTTTAGGGGTTGTGGACAGGAGGCTAAACTTCCTTGCAGTTACCCTGCTGCTGCAAGCTACCTCCACGCTGGAATGGCACATGGTGGGGTTTTGTCCCAGTTAGTAATTGGACTAGTACAGAGCACTACTTTCTTTTCTCTTTCCATGTGTCTAGTTTATTCTCCTCTTACTTCTGAGGTGCCCAAGGCTGAATGCTTGTCACGGTTGGGAATGTTGTGCTATTTCAGACATCACTGCTTGCAAGAATGGAGGAAACCTATTTATGATTGGCAGCAAGTGTTTTCTGCTTGTGTGCAGGGAGAGCGTTAAGTGACAAGTTAAAGATCAGAAGTTGAAATGCCACTGAGCATGTAGATTTACAGGTGTTTTGTTTGTCTTTTCACAGTGCTAACAGTTAACTGAAAAATAGAGAGGGCCTTTAGATGTGCTCCCAATCTCCTACACTGATGTACATGTGCAGGGTCTGCAGGACAGGCTAATGGCACGTGTAGGGTTTAATGCTGCACTAGCCTGGCCTCGTGCGTTCAGCTGCTCGGCTGTGTAGCCCAGCACGGAGGGGAGATGCTTTGTGCGCAAGCAGGACGGCTGCGCTTAGCACAGCGGGGCAGGAGCCTCGTAACAAGTCTGGCTTAGCAGTTTCATGCTCACGCTGCCGTGGCATCTCCGCTGTTGGAGGCAGCAATGTCTCAGGTTAGGGCCTCTATACGGCATGCTGCAGTGCTGACCTGCCCTAAAGCCAGCAGGCTGGTAGAGTGGAAACAGCGTAAAACTAGAGTAGAACCAAAGAAAGTTTTTTTTTTTTTTTTTTTTTTTTTTTTTTTTTTTTTGGGGGGGGGGGGTAGTATCAGAATGCCTGATGAAGAGATCCAGAAGAGGTAATAAGTGGGTAAATAAGTAATAAACAGTGCCATTTTAATGGTTACATTAATTCAAATGGAAAGCAACAGCAAAGAAGCAGTGCCTGTAAGTGTTGGCTTGCAAGTAAGCAAGCGGATGGCCAGGGATGGTGATTTCAGAAGGAATGAATTGTGCAGAGATAAAATTGCTACCATAGAAGTGTCAGTTTGTGTAAAAATGATGTGGATGTTGCAGCTTTCCTGGCAGGTTGTTAGTGTCTGGACAAAGATCTTCCTGAGATGAGGAATATCAGATTTAGCAAAGCTCTTAGGCCTCTTTTTATACACTCCTCCTGAGCAAGGATGTTTTCCTAGTTGTTAAACATGGTCTAAAGCACAGAAGGGCATTGTATAGAGTAGTTGATAGTAGAAACTCAGTGTTCCTTTTAAGCAGGATTTCTATCCTGATGCTCATTCTAGCCATTGTGCAGTAATTACACGAGTGCTGAAAGTCCATACCTGTTTAAAGCTCCCTATCCTAACTGAAATGGATCTTCTTCTTTATTAGAATGCTTTTCTTCTCGAAGAAGAAAAAAAAAAAAAAAAAGGCATGCAGAAAAGGTCATTACTACAAAAAAATTAGATGAGGTAAGTTTGCAGAACTGCTTAGCTCCCCCTGAGGCTTCAGGCTTTGGAAGTGTAAAATTAATCACTTCCTTTCACCTATCTTCATTAACCATTTATTTAGGGGGAAAAAAAATAAACCCTTCAAAGAGGAAAAAACTGCAGGAAATTCTGCCTTTGTGACATTTCTTAAAATGTTCTGAATTGTATATGCGTTTTTCACCCTTCTGTGAAGAAGCTATAGCCCTCCTTCTAAAGTCTTGTATACATTTGAAATGACTTTAGATTATTTTCTACTCATTATACATAGGAATGACCTTGCTCTACTAAGAGACTGCAAGAAATCTGAAGGGGACAAATGGGCAAAAAACATTCATATCATTGTCATGTTAAAACTGTAATTTGAATAATTTTTCATTTAAATGTGAAAACAGTCTGTTCCTGATCCTTACTCTTTTAATAGCAAATTACATCTGGATCAGTAATACTTACAGTGTCTGGCTGTAACTTGGACACAACAACATATTTGTATCAATGCATTTTAGGCTGAAAGTCATTTGGCAGTTCTCCCGGCTGTAGAATTTGCCATGGAAGTGCTCTTTAAATGGCTGAGACCAGGAAGGGCAGCTGTTCCAGTTGCGTGTCAAAGCCTGACGTTGCTAAGTGATGGCAAGATAGTCACCTGTTCTACCATTTACAAGACCCAAGCGCTTAAAAAGAAGGAAGCAAATAGCTTTATTTTCCACTAACTGCATACAAGATGTTTATTCACTCTGTGCTGAAAGTATCAAACCTATGCAGCCCTTTTAATCCAACTAAGATATCCAAAGTTTTAAAGCTCCTGGAATGGCAGCTATTTTTCTCAGCCGAGTGTACTCTCCAAATACAATATTATGTTAGCTGAGAAGGGAGATGGTAGAGGCAATTAGTGATTTAAAAAACGTTTTTTAGAAGGACAGCACTCTGTAACCTACTTTGAAGGGAGGGAAAAGGCAGTATTTGTAGCTATGTCAGAATATGTGAAATGTGTCTCTTTTTGATTATTCTTCACCTATAGTCTGCATATCTGAGAAGATTTACAATCTTTGTTGTTTTTTTTTTTTCTTAAAAAAAAAGGAAAGAAAGATTAAATCCAGGCTATTGTACTTCCTAACTGTTCTGAGACTTACTGAAAATATGAGGAGCAGGGGATTTTCATTTCTAATTTGTCTACTTATTTTACAGATAGAAGAAATTTGATAAAGATTTAATTGCCCTTATATCACAGGTGAGTCATTTGTATTCGGCTGAAGTCTGTCTGCTTAATAAAGTATTTGTTCAAAATAGTCCCTCAAAGGGAGATGCTGAACAATTTATTCAGAGTCATGACTCACTGGATCTCATTTTTTTATGAAAGAATTCTCAAGACATGTTAATTTTAAGATCTCATCTACTAAATTCTTGATTAATAACCATAAGAGTGTTGATTTGACAGCATATTGAGACTTGAGGGATTTATGGAACTGGTGTTGTCTTTTCAGAGAAGGAAGTTTTCAGCAGAGGTGGACTTGCACACATCCAGATTTGTAGCTGGGGACCGCTATGGGAAAGAGTAGAAATATTGCCGTAGGTTACTTCCCCATGAGATAACAAAAACAAGGCATGTCCCCATTGGTATGGTCTGCCCTTCATCCAGAGAATGTAGAGTGGTTGCCTATCATCAGAGGAAGGGCAGGGTTTGCATGAATAAAATCTATGTTGGCATTAGTGATTGTCCTACTTCTCACTCCTCAGAAATGAGCTTTTCTCAAGTTTCACATCTGTGCACAACACAGATTGCTCTTTGAATTCATACTTGCAATTTGGAGCTATTTCCAGCAGTGAATTCTGACTGTAGAAGCGCTTTCTCGAGTCAGATGTTTGAGTTTTATGTAAAAAGTATACTCTTTTGAGATGCTTGATAATCTCATTCTTTGCTTTGATGTTCCCAGACTGTCTTTTGAAAGTTGCTGCAAAATCCTGTGCATTTAACATCGCTCTTTTGGATGACCTCTTCATTCACCATGAGTAATGAATGGAACAGAAAATTGAGTTTATTTCATTGAGTAATGAATGAAAGAGGAAAATAGTGCTGCTTTATTTTACAGCACAGCTCTTGCTGAAAATAGTACCTGTCTATATTTTCTCTGGTTCTTTCTCTTTACTGTTATTTTACTATATTAAATGTAATCTTTTTTTTCCCCTTTGGATTTCGCTCCATCTATGTGCCCTGAAGCTTAAAACACCAAGTTTTGTGAGTCATATAAATGTTCTGAGACATCAAATTAAGTAGAAAATGGAGAATGAGTTCTCAAAAGGTTGTGAATGCTGCTGACGTCAATCTTGGATTGAAATACAGAAGAAGATATAGCTGAAAGATCTTGTGGGCAAGAGTCTGAGGGCACTTATGCTAATTCTGTTGTTGGAGCAGAAATTGTGTTTTTATAAATGAAGGCAATAGTTCCAACTGAAGCTCTAATAGACATTCATCTTAATAACTAGATGATCTTGAGTTTTCATATTTTACACTGAAATTTGCCTTCAGCAAATTCAAACAAAATTGCTTGAAAGTGACTAAAATTAATGACAGCATGCTTTCTACTTTTTCAGCTTGTGATACAATTCAGTTTTCTAGCTCTGCTTCTGCAGGATGCCTCAAATGGTGTAATTTGAAGTAGGGTTGCAAAGGATGCTTTTTATCAACAGCAGACTGTGAACTTAAAGATTTTTCTTGATTGGGTACAAGACAGAACAGGATAGTGAAAGCAACAAGGAGTCATGAAGGTCTATATGTCTTAAGAATTATTTTGGTAACATGAAACATTTAACTTTTAGAAAGCAGTAATGTAATTTTGGAAATTAAATATATGCAGATTGCCTATCTTTGACTTGCTGCTATTGAATTTATCTTTCTATAAATTTAGTCGTAAGAGTTCTAAATGTAGCTTTATCTTATGGGGCTAAGGGAAAAGGATGTCTTGTCTTGTGGAAACCTCAAATTTATTTGTTAATTTATCATTAAAGAACTCTCCTGTGTGTATGTGCGCTTTGGCATTGATGAATATGGCAATTCAAGGCTGTCTGATGTTTTGCAAACTTTTTGAATTCTTTATCCTGAGTCCACTGAGACAGTTCTTTGGAAGCCTGTGTCAAATGGTCAGTCAGTAGTGCTGTAGTGATCACCTCGGGTCTGGGTGTGGGTCTACTGCTGGTGGGGAAAGAGGAGTTGAAGTTCTGTCCTTTGCAAAATCCAGCTCTGTTGGAGAGCATCTCACTGCATCAGATGCAATGGTGTCGAGTTCAGAGATGCCAAAGAACATCCTGAAGTGAACCCAGAGAAACAGGCGGAGGAAAATGTGATTGCTGGTTACCTAAACTTGGGATAGCAAAGTGAATGCCTCTCCCAGGTCATCAGTGCTGCTGTGTTCTGATACTGCAATAAAATCTCTCTACTTTTGTGGGAAACCAGCTTTGAGATTGGTGTCATAGCATAATATGTACCTGTGCATGAAGTATTGCAATCAAGGTCATTAAGAAAATACGAAATATAGAGCTTAAAGTTTAGAGATTAAACATAATCCAGACTTACATACAGGTAAAAGCTCAACGTGAAGGTAATGAAGAAGGGGCTGTCTAGTTGGGTACTAGCGCAAAATGTACTTTTGCTTTGAGGCTGAGAAGAAAATACTCTGAGTGCAAGGAAAGAAGTTCTAGCTCGTAAAGACTCTGTATCCTGTGAACAGAAACACAAGAGGAGAGTGGCCCAGAGAGCTGGAAGTGCTGCTGGGAATGGGATGTGGGGGACTGAGGTGAGTCCATTCTCCAGGAGTGATATTTCCCAGGTATTAGGCACAAGACATTCCTGATAAGAGGAAACCAATCCTCTATTATTTTTACAGTCCTCTTTTTGCTCTCACTCCTTGGTTACCATTGAAAAGGACAGGCAGGCTGTTAATGATTGTTAGTTGAAATGAAAATACCAGCAAGTAGGATATGACTAACTTGCTTGATGTGTATGATGATAACAGATTTCCAGGTTTCTGACCAGGAGTGGCCCTGGAATGTCCTGAAGTCGCAGCATAGAGTTTTAGCAGTGAGGCAGGACCTATGAGGGGCAAGTCCCTAAAATTATATACTTAAGAACAAGTTTTAAAGTGACAGCAGGATGCCATAAAGAGAGTCTGCAGCATATTTGAATGGAAAATGTCTGATTCTGTATGTCCGGCTGCATAGTTGAGGGAGATCTTAGCATCTCAGTTATACATAAAAACAGAGTACTTGCAGGGAGGTTTGCCACAAGCTGATTTATTGAAGATTGACTGCTAAGTTAGGAAGATTTCTCACTGTTGGTGAGGCATTTTGTAATTGCACTTCACTGCCATTCTGTATCTATTCCAGAAACATCTATTTCTGATCACTGTCTCTGTAGTTCAGGACCAGAGGCTGATCTACTTCAGCTGTGTCTGCCCTGTGGTGTGGAGCACAGAGGCAGAGAAGAAGCTCTTGGCTTCCTGAAGCCACACGTTTCTGGTTAAACTGTATGAAAATGAATGTATGCTGAAATGTGGCCTATCAGAATTCCTAAACAACTCTTGTGCCTCAGGCAGTGACACTTGATTATGATTCTCATTCCTAAGCTTCTTAAAGGTTTAGCATTTTTGAATCTCCTATAATGCTGTTTACTTGTTTAGTCAGGGATATGACAATGATCAGTTGAGGAGAAAAACAAGTTTTCTAATCAGGTACAAATTCAAGTTGCTTGTAAAGAGAGCAGAGAGCCAAGGAAAGGTTTCCTGTTGTTTTGAAATAACGTTCGAGCAGGGCCATTAAAATACCTCAGATGGATTTAATATAAAAATGGGCTCCATGTCCACTTCCCAGTCAACTTGAGACAATCCACTGTAGCTGGTTCTGCTGGCAGTTTGAGTAGAGCGAGCTGAGCTCTCGGCTCTCCTCCTGTCCCTCGGGAGGAGTGAGCGCACTGGTGCATTGCACTTGATACTGAGTCTGCAGCTCAACTGTGGGTTTAAAAAAAACAAACAGATCTGCGAAACAAACAGATCCTTGGCGTCTTGCAGGGGAGCAATGTGATCTTCTAAGTCGCAGCCTCTGAGTGTGGTAGGGAAGCAGGTGGCTGCCGTGCCACCTGGGTGGCGGAGGGGATGTTGCTCAGCAGCCACCGCTACCTTTTGCAGCAGGTTTGTGCTGAAGGGTCCAACGTGTTCTCGTAATACAAACAACGTTAAGAAATAGTTGGTATTGTAAGCAAGCACATCCCGACTGGGCACATCTTGAAAAATTTGACAGCAGCCAGATGTTTATCTAGGTAGAGTCCCTGATGAATCTAAATACTGTGATATAAATCACGCAAGCGCTACTAAAGCTGAGACTTCAGCTATGCCTTATGAATTGCAATTTCTTGGAGGCCTTATTTGATCAGAAGGTAAATGTCTGCCTTTAACTGTAGATTTTTCCCAGAAAAAAACACGTATTCTGGTGGGTCACCAATGACCCATTCTAGCAAGTCAGCTGATACTTTGGAGTATCACAGAACTGGTTGAAAATACTTATAAAAAAAGATTTTAAATCTCTTTTTATTTTTTTATTTTTCCTAATGTTGCTATTAGAAAGCTGTTTTATCTTGTACATCGAAACTTCTCAAGCAACACAATCTTGCTTTGGTTTACATTTCAGCTAACATATGGTATAAATATCAACCCCACCAGTGGGGAATTAACTTGATTTAAGTTGATTGATGTTGATTACTAATCTGAGGGTATGTTAATGAGAAACAATCCATCATGCCTAAAAGACAGTTTCAATTCCTAGCGCAGCTGATGCATAATGTTAGTATGACATACATGAAAGCTGTAGTAGAAAATATGTTGGACTGTTTTGAAATCTTTCTCAGTGGTTACTCCTCAATGAACAGCAGCAGGAAACATAGTTGCTTGCAGCCTGACAATGCACTCTTCTGCATCAGTATGCTTTTCATGTCAGTACAAATAAAAACATTAAATACATCTAGCTAAGAAAGTACTTCACCTTAGGAAATTGATAATTCTGGTAGTTGTTGTGATGGTGCTTTTATTTATTTTGATTTCTATAGGGCAGAGGTATCAGAAGGAGGAAAGGTTTGATGTGAGGGAGGAGAATTTTCACCTCAAATCAGGTTTTCATTCTATGTGGGAAGGGAATGAGTTTGTATGTCTGATAGTATCACTCTCTGCAGGAATGGTATCTGCAAGACCCAGAGAGAGAGTTGTTTTTAATGCTTGTGTTGGTTTTGTT